>MU858326.1:0-31299 GCA_033297075.1 Rhypophila decipiens | reverse complement strand
ACTTACCGCGTACAACCTCCTTTCCAACTGTCAAACCCCGTTAGGCGTCCGGCCTTGCAGTCTGTACCTACCCAGGTGTCAGGTTGTAACATATAATTAATTAAGAAAAGAGGGAAATCCATTAAAAGTTAGTATAGTAGTACTATTATCAACTAGTATAAATACTAAGGGGATACTAGCGTTTAAGACTAATAGCAAGTTAATTATAGAAGGCTAATAGGGTTGCTAAGATAGCCAAAGTTGATAACCTTATGTCTCTGCACAGTATTCACGGAATCGCTAGAAACGGTCCGATTTTGGGGCAACTCAAGTTTATAAGAGCCGGGAGCTATAAGGTAGAACAGATGTAGATCTGAGGAGGTCTATAATAATGCGATTATCTGTGAACTAGCTGGTAGGAAGGTGCCAGTGGCCGTAATATGTCTTCAAACAAATCCGACAAGCCACCGTCTTCATCTCTCTCAATGACTGGGTACCGTATCCCATCAAGATATTGAATCTCTGCAGTCCAGTTATCTCGCTGATGAGTCATCAAAAGCTTTATCGGCTCTTTCGTGTCAGCGGACTTCCTTATAGCCTTGACAAGTAGAGACAGACCGCCGAACTTGCGAAACACGCTGCACTCATCATCTTCACGGGACGATGGTACACAAGGATCATAGACCTCTGCAATACGTTGTCGCGGGGCCAATCCTGCCGCATCGCCCGGTCCCCAACGTCGCACGTCAATGACTTCTCCATTCCAGGAGACTAAAATACCGATGGAGTTCCATATCGCATCCTGCATGTCATCGTCATCAATCTTCCTTTCATCTGCAACATGCTTGTGCTCTTCCGCTGAGTGTCGGTCTTTGTGAGGCAACTTCATCGTCCATGCATCGGCGTCCCATCGAAAGGTGTATCCTGCATTTGCGATGCCAGACATGTCCACCTCAGGCAGGACATCCACGACGGTGGCCTGGAAGTGACCCTTCCAATCGTACTCGCAGATCTTGTTCAACTCACGAGCAATGTCATCAAGCGTGTATTCAATCAGCGTCGCGCCTCTCCGTCTGTGCTGTAATTCTGGTACGCTCTCGCTCCATCGGGAAATTTTATCTCCCGGCTCTCTGGGTAACCCAAAAAACAGTTCCATAAAATCATCCAGGGACTTTGCCCCCGTCTTCGACTTGGCGGTAAGTCGCCTGAGCAAAACATCGACACCCAGCCACACCAGGGCCCCACCGTTGTAGAATCCATCCCGGTCGCCCCTCCAGCTGCGCCAGCTGTCCACTCTCGCTCCCATATGATCAACGTCATTGCCAGTCCCGAGATCTTCCAGACTTCTCCACTGTGTCGCCGTTTCTCCCATCCGCTCGGCCACGTGGCTTGCTAGTTGCGAGACCCATTCTTCCTTGCTCAAAACACCAGCCCGCGCGGCAATGACGGTCTCATAATAGGTAGTAAGCCCTTCATAGACCCAGAGCAAACGGCCATCTAATGGGGTGTTAAAGTCGTTGGGATTATGCCCTTTCGGTATCAAGCGCTTGCCGTTCCAGCTGTGGATGTACTCATGTGCCAGTAGCTGGAGGGTTTCCTTCGTCTGTGTCGAGTAAGAGAAGGCCATCAAGCGGGCGACGATTGCTGTGGAGTACAGATGCTCCACTCCGCCCCAGTTGTCGAGGTGAGAGGACAGGGCAACGAGGAAGAAATATCTGGTCCGTTTTTCCGGCTCCGCTTTCTGGGCTGGTTGGAGGGGTTGGGCCGGAGAAGGCGCATATGGCGGAGGTCCACCGCCAAAGAGGAGCTGGACCTGGGAGATTATTTTGGAGAGATTGTCGAGGGAAGGTGGGGTGATGGCGACGTATTGCTCTTGGTCAGCGGCAATGCAGAGGACTTCCCGAGTCTGTTCATTCGAGGACCCCTCGATGCGATGCGTTTTGAAAAACAGGCCAGCGAGAATGGGAGAGTCAGCGAGGCCTTGGACGGTCGTGGTTGCATACGTGTATGTCTCTTTTGTCTCGTCCGCAACGACGATGGGATCCCCTAGATTCTCCAAGGCGGTGGCTATTCCCCATCCTTTCGGCACCGTCACCGTGGCTTGGATGGGTATCTTGTGGATGTTGAATCGGGAGCTGCCCCGGCTCTCGCTGTTACAGATGGGATATAACAAAACATGTACCCATTGAAACAATATGATTCGCCGAGTGACATTTTTGGTGATAATTGCGTCGAATTCGCCATGTATAGTATCCACGTCTCGGGGAACATGCAGGAGATACTCATGGCCTGCTTGTGGATCCCGTGACCATTTCAACTCGGTTGTGAGCTCCTTTTGATGACAGAAGAAGTGGAGACCCGCCAGAGCCCAAACTGGACCATTCCTCTCGTGAGATTCTGTTAACCAGACCGGTGTGGTGAAGCGCGCGATGGTCCCAGGCTGTACGGGGAGCTCAATCTTTGCGTGAACAATATACCGATTGGCTTCCGTCAGGTCGACAGAAATGTGAGTTACGCGCATGGTGAATGGTGGATGGATTCTCCAAGTTGAGTTAAGGGTCGGAAATTATTTGCCTGGCTGGGTGTAAGGGGATGCTTGAGGAGATTCAACTCTGACTGTTGTTTTGTCGGAAAGAGAAAGAGTTTCAAGTAGGGCACCCCAGTCGGGGTTTTATCTCCCGGATTTACCCACAAAGCTTCCCAGTGTAAAGTCAGCTGAATTCGCCGCAAAATTGAACTTAAATATCTGCTCCCCTCAATAAAGTTCAGGATATAAAAAGTCAAAACAGTCAGTAACTCATCGGTCTTACACTCTCGCCGATACAGTCATTTGAAGTCAAATTCCGCGGCAACATTTTAGGTTTTTATATTATACTTTTTAATGATGATGAAAACTTTATTTTTGGTTTTTGTGGTCGTGATGTTAGACGACGTATGCAAGACTACCTTTCTAAAACTCAACGTTGACCATAAACTCTATATTGTAATTCGAACGCCAAAATCACAAGGAAATATTATTCTTTGTCCTAGCGATTGGTGTTTGGCGCCACTGGTTTAACTTACTACGTATTCTATACCAAGCGACTTCACACCAAAGTTGCCCCGCGCTACCTACTCAATGCCCCCACTCAAAACCATTGTCATGAAAAGAGGTACTGTTCTGGTACGTAACTTTGTACCCGTGCAGCTTGTTCAACTCGACCAACTCCGGCCACAAGGGCAACACGTAATCACCCTCCTGTGGCCGAATTTCGTCCCATTGCTCCATGCTAATCCTGCTCTTCTCCTGCCACTCCAAGATCCTGTCATGGTTCATGCATTTGCGATTCATGTTGAAATCCGGGACCGGATACCCCTGCGTGTCCATCCAGTTGTGCGTAATGACGTCCAGACTCACATGGCAGGTCAGTGTCTGCAAGAGCAACACCAGACAGTGGTCTCTGTGGGCAAGCTGGATGATGCCCGGGTTCTCTCCCAGCTTGGGCTTGAAGTAATGGTCGTAGTGCATCCACTTTCGGAGGACGTTTAGACAGTGAATGCGATGCTGCCCATCTACCTGGGCAAGATAGGCATCATCGCCGTGGCCCCAGTGTGAAGGAGCTTTGACGGTCTTGGATGTGTCCTTTCCGACCTTTCGCACCTCGTCTCCAGAGATCAGCACGACTCCGACCTCAGAGATGGCCTCCCATGCATCGTCTACTTCTTTGGATGGTGGGCCACGATATATTTTGTATGCGTTTGGGCGGTCGAAAAGTTCGTTCTCCTCCAACCGAGGGACGCCCTCGCCAAGGTCAAGTCTCTCAAGGAATGGAGCTGTGGAGCATGTTAGCATTCATAGAGTCAGTGGATGGCAGAGCACGTACAATATCCTAGCGTATGTTTAAGATGCCATGTGTATGACCGGTGAGACTGCCTGTACGAAAGACCAAGGCACACCACAGAGACAATGAAGAGACTGCAGTTCAACCACAAGAAGATGCGGGAGCTTGTCGGAGTCTGAGGAATATATTGTTGCTGGCAACCTGTTAGCAAAGAAGGATTACTTGGGACTCGACTTTGTCTCCTACCTGTTCTTCATGGCTCTGCTTCTGTCTGAGAGGTGCATAATCCCGCCCCTTGGAGAGCTCTTCTCTTCTCAACAGACACTTTAAACGGTCGACGAACGCTGGAGAGCCCATTGTTGGCGTGGCAGCCAGTCACCGGATTTTGGAGGAAGGTGTGGTTGGAACAGAGGACAGACGAAGACCCTCAATTTCTCACTGGAGGGGATATGCCCGATCACCACAGATGTCGACCAACAAAATGGATCGCAGATCTAACCAAGCCTGGGACCGGAACTAGGCATATTTCCTTGCCCAAAGATTTTCCGGCCCTGCTGCATGTCTTTCAATCCAAGTCAACAACACCAAAATGACCCCGTCAGCCTCCGCAGCGGTTTTCCAATCATCTTGATCCGGAATGTCAGCTGTGAACAGGCTTGTCGGTTTCACTATGGTCTGTCACAGAGACAATAATCAGGATTCGTATAGTCTCGCTAACCATTTCCCTTCAGTAACTCGGAGATGATACGCCCGATGAGATGAGCAGCATATAGTCTGGTACGACGCCAAGATGCCACTCTTCCAAACAATGTTTGGTAATCTATTTTCCTCCGCACAAGTCCCGCGCTTATGCACATCTTCCCCAACTTTTTCAGACATGTACCTGGTACATTGACAAACTTGACCACGATCCAGCGGATAGTATTCAGCCGTTAAGCGAGTGACGCGACTCGGCCGTTATATCTCGACAGGTGTAACCCTCCCTCGCTAAATGAGTAGCACCGGACCGGCCGATCGCTTGCATTGGAGAAGGGTGGTATCAGTCTGGCCCCGTGTGGGAACACCAGATGTGTGCTACCCTGTTTTTACGGTAGCGATTCCAACGAGGCGACCGGCCAACCACGAGCTGAAAGACTGACACACCGCCTGAAATTCAATTAATGATGAAGCTGAAAATGGAACAAAATGTCTCGCAAGGTGACTCGGATCGACGCGGCAGCTGTTTCGGGATACCACCTCCTCGAATCGGCTACTAGCCCGAATAAGACTCGTGTCATCTGGAATGTTGACATGGCGATCATTTACAGGGGCAAGTGAATGACACTGCGGGAGCCTGACAGGACTGACGAGGATGTCGCCATTTCCCGCTTAATGATAGAACCTCACATTCCAGTGATGATCGCCAAGTCTGGTCTTTGCTGCTGCATCAAGCCATCAAGCACTCACCGCCACTGCTTACCCAACGGCTCGCGGTCCACGGTTGAACCATCCGACGATTGAGCGGGTTCAGATGCGCCACGCTCAGGAACCAACGCCCAATAGTCCCTTTCGCTACCAGCTGGTGCTGATTGAATTTGGCATTCAGGACATTTAGAGAATGAGAGGAGTGCCTTTATCAATTCCTCCCAAGACGTTCTGAAAATTCCAGTGAGGCATGAAAGGGAAGCTTGAGGAAATTTGCACACGCTATATTCCTTGCTGTTGGGAGGTTGTAAGGCTTTTACAAGTCCCGCGCTAATAGCCTAGCCGCGTTGTGGCACGGTGTGAGTGAATTGAGTGGTCTGTGGCTCAGGTCAGGTCCCGTTAGCCGTGTAGGTGGTGATAAGAAAGACAGTTTTATTGTCAACAAGTGCCAGCAAGTATCAATATCCCAAATGCTTTGAATGTAGCCCGTATGAATCGTACAGATTCCCACTAGAGGATTATGAGCTCGTGTAGAATGGTCTTTACCGATCTTCTTCCCTCGCAACACGAAAACACTACTTTAATCTTCCAGGTTGCCAGAACTACCGAACCGACCCTACAAGAGAAGGTTATAATGCCTAAAATGCTAAATTCAAGGCCGTGTGTTTTGATTTCAAAAGGGTGTTTACTAACTCTGCTCAGGCTTGTGATATCGGCCCGAGGTTCATTCATTTCGAGTTCAGACAGAAATGTACACAAGAGTATGAAACAATATGCATTACTACTTAGCACGAGATGATAACCTAAAAGCCATCGAGCTGTCAAAGGCTCGCAGTAGTACATGCTTCTTCATGACCCGCACCCAGCAACCCCAGTCCATCACACATCATCCAACTCCGTCAGAACACACCAAGCCAGATTCATGTTCTGATTTGTTCCTCAACAGGCCCTGATCTCGACCTCCACCTGCCTTGCGCTCAGGTGTGAATCTGATACATGCCGAGCTTTGTGCCCTGGGAAGTACTTGACCTCAGGGAGGCCATTTACTCAAAGTCTGTAGCCATATTGTTAGTCAGCGATGAAAAAGGGTGGAAGGAAGGGAAAATTCCAAGTGAATGCTGTCCACTGTCTGAAGCAGACACCTAATATGAAAAAAGATTAAAAAGCGAAATCGGTAGTTCACTCACTCTTCACTGGCTCAACATCATCGGTATGCCGTCCGTAAGCTGGGATCGAATGAGTTAATGGTGGTCTGATAAAATTTGTGATGAAAAAGGAGATTGGATAACATTGAGGATGTTTGGGGATGAGACCTGGCAGCCTGGTCGAGCATGTCATCCTGATGTGGTCCTGCCAAGGCGGCTGTATCCGCTAGCCCCTTGGCGTGCACAGAAACTCAGCCGCGCAACGAAGCCAATCATGATGGCCTCATATGACAGCGCCTCAATCTCCCAACAACCCCTTCGATCAATAAACACCAGAAATGAAACAAGCTTACCAACTTCAGCTCTCTTGACCGGCTGAACATCGTCGGTGTGTCTTCCGTATGCTTTTTTAATAGTTTAGCACGCCGTTCTCGAAGCAAACAGGGGGAAAAATGAGGTAAAAGGTTGATGAAAAGTGGGAAATGTGAACATCGAAAGTGCAAGAGGATAGGAGCAAGACAGGGCTGAGGATTTCAAAGCAGCGACAGGCTGTTTGTCCCAATCCAATCCTTGAACTTGCTCATGCCCCTCTAGCCTCGTCTGGAGACCTGGATGGCAGGACGACAAGGATGAAGTGATTCAAAGAGCCAACGAAGACGTGGGGAACAATACAGGTAGGGAAACGATGGGCATAGATAGCTCTCGTATAAGTATGGGGATGACAAATGAAATGGTGGAGAGACCGAAGCAGACCGAGGAAAGAATTGACTGGGACCTCAGCGACAACAGGGCAGATAGAAGAAAACATGGGATATTGGTATGAGGATAATTGAATGGGAGAGGAATGATTATGAAGCCCTTCCCGCCAAATCGGTCGAACACTATAGGATAGTGAAAAATGATCGCCAGAAAAGCGCACAGGTGGAATGAGAGGGAGTGAATCATGGGAGAGATCAAAGAAATAAAGGAGTCTGGATGAGACCCAAATAACAGCGAAAAGCTTACCGACAACAGCATCGACTTCCTTGACGGGCTTGACGTCATCCGTATACCGACCGTAAGCTATATCGGATCAGTATAATCATCCAGTAAACATCAGATAAATATAAAGTGCCACATGAGATGGTCCGGGCCTTCCATGAACATACCGACGGACAACTGCGGGGGATCGCTGACATCGTCACCTTTGGTGTAGGCTACAGGCGATGGAAACATTGGTTGGTGAGGTGTTGTGGCAGGAGAAAAGGAAATCAGAACATACCAACTTCGGCGCGGGCCTCCAAGGGGGCGGCGAGGGCAGTGGCGGCGAAGACGGCCATGATGGCGGAGGTGAGCTTGAACTGCATCTTGAAGAGTGGCTGAGTGGGATTATCCGAGTGGATCGAGTGTGCGAGTGCGAGTATTTGAGAGAGAAGAGAGCTTTGGATGATTCGGAGAACTTGATGCTGATGAGTGAGGAGTCTGGGGTGGAGGTTTGGATTTCCGGAGGGGCGACCAGAAGAGGCTTTATAGAATTTCGAAAGCAAAAGCGCAAGGGGCATGGCTTCATTGCTCGAGTGCGTGCTTGGAAATGATGTCCTCGCTTTCCCTCCTCTTCCCCCCTTCTGTGGCGCAATTGCTCCCATCACCGACCCAAGGTCCCAAGCTGGACGCAAATCCACATCTGGGGTTTGATTCCTGAGTTCTCCGCCCTCCAATGGGATCACACCATAGACGGCGCCTTGCAGAATGTGACCACAAACTGATTCACTCTATTCCAGGCGTTGAACGCACCGATGAGGATCCAAATCACGGCAGCCCTGCGTCTGATGGAATGAGATGAATGTTGGTCATCCATGCCGAGAATCCTTCAACGGTTTTTGGCCGGGATACTGATCTGTCCTGGCGTTGCTTAGCTGTCAAGCAATGTCATTGTGATGGTGTCACTGGATGTCATGATGTTAGCGCTGCAGCATGAAGTGAACCTTCGGAAGGTAGGCTAGGATTATGAGGCGTGGATGTAGACAACCTTGTTACCTTATGCGGGCCAAACAAGATGCAAGACTTGTCAGAATTTGCGCGATTCCGTCGAGGATGTCACCAGTGACCTGGAGCGTTGTCAGTGGCTTGGGGTCAACGCGGCAAAGGCTTTAGGCTCACCGGCTAGTGTTGCCAAGATGTGCCTCGGTCTTCCGAGAATTATGGCAAAATATCCTCTGTCTAAACCGAGAAATGGTAGAGACTGTAGCTCTATTTCCTGTGACGCGCCGGTGAGATAGGTACCCGACAGGCGCTGCAAAACCATTCGGAACCTCAGTCGGCTAGCTGGGCTGGAGGACCCAAAAGCTGCGCGGCTCGAGGGGAAAACATTCCGAGACGCTTTACTGGGTCCTTAATCTCGACTTGGTTCGATTGCTCCGCGTGTGGAGAGGGATTGGCTTTTGGGCCTCAAGTTGCAAGGAATGTTGTCGACTAATTTTGGTCTGTCGCGTTGTGGAAGAGACATTTGTGGTTGGCGGCTGAGACCACCGCGACGCTACCCCACAGAAGACCCTTGTCTTAGCTGTGGGGAATGGATGCCAAGCCCGCGTGTGGGGAAACCCTACTTGTCACCCCCCGTACACATGATTGGCTCGATTTAATACGGGATACTGGACGCTATGTATTGTATGTACATGGTTCGTGAATACCGGTATATACCGCACCATACCACAACACCATCCTGTCTTTCCTCTGCAATTAATGTGGTAGTGGGGTGTGATCAACTAGTGGTATGAACTGTTAACCTTTGAGATATTGTGGCCATTTGCTCAGATTTCCCATTTTACGGTCTTGTCCCACCCTGCGATTTATTTGCCATACCAGCCCCGGTACTATTGTGGTACTGTACCACACCCTGCCGGTTAAACTAAGACTCTGACCACGGGATGCCCCAGATATTGTACCGGTGACATCGACCTTCAACGGTCTCTTATTGGTCCTGCATGAACATGTCATGTTCATTATGGACTGTGTCTTGCACTTAACCATCGCACTCCGTGAGACCTTCCCCAATAGGGAATTTTCTGGCGAGATGTCGTTCAAGAAGTCATGGTCCATGGATTCGTCAACCTTTATTCCAAACAATGTCTCCCAGTGACAACCTAATTAGGCCCGAAACGAAGCGAGTGCCGTGTAGCATCACACATGCTCGTTGTCGGGCATTGCCTGTCGCATCAACAGATAGTGCGGCTGGCGGATAGACGTTGATCTCCGAGAAACATCAACAACGGGCCAACAACACGTTCTACCTCGACTGGTGGTGGGGCTTACCGACCTTCAATGTTAGAACTTTCGGATTGTCCACCACAGCACCCATTTCCCCTCAGTCATTCTCACATTGCCGCCAACAACCACTTGATCTCATGTTCAAATTCAACTCTGCGATATGGCAAAGTCGTTCAGCAGTGACGAGGACCCAAGCTCGCAAGAGGGCCTTCTCAACGGCCAGATCACACCAGATGCCCGAGATCACGCTCAACGAAAAAGATGGCGTACGGGTCTAGTCCTCACAATCGTCAACCTCATCATATCCATCACGGCCGTCGGAACGGTAAGCTATCTGGTGAAGCAAAGTTCACAAGACTCATACACTAGATGGAGCGGTCCTCAAGATGGTTTGTCCTTGCCCTTTGCATGTCCCGTCTCACCATCCTACCACAGCACGTCCTAACATCTTCGCCAACATACAGAAATCATCTTCTCGTCTCTGAAGCTTCGAAACCTCCTCCCGTCACGCCAAAAGTCTCACTACGCTACCAACGAGTCCTCCTCGATATACATCCAGCCGCCCTCCCCAGAAGTGGACGCAGCATGGGACTCCCTCTCCCTTGAAACCTCCGAAATGACAGCCATAACCCATTCCCAAGCCCTAGCTCTGGGTCGTGACCCCTCTCTCCTTGCAAAGGTCCCCGCCTGGTGGGACCTGTCCACAAGCAACATCCCCAACCCCAACAACGAACCTCTGTACTTTGCACAAATCCACGTCTTCCATCTGATTCATTGTCTCGACGAGCTCCGCAAGCAAGTCCACTGGGACCATTACTATGCCCCCCCGCGCAACAAATCTGCAGAATTCTACAATCACAAGAATCACTGTCTACATATCTTGCTTGAGGAGCTGATGTGTAGCGCAAGCTCGGTTATCATCACGCATAACTGGCGCAAGACGTACCATACGCCCATTGCCGATTTTGATCCCCAGCCAAGGCAGTGTCGTGATTTTGACGGGCTTATGGAATGGGGCAAGGAACATGCTATTAGAGATTACAAGCGGAATTGGGCCAGGTTGGATGTTCCGGAGGGGGCTACCGTCTTGCCGGCTCCAAATCCTCGATTGTATTAGCATTTTGTCCTCGCTTTGATGTCTAGAAGGGGTTATTCAACGCGAGCTACGAGGCTTGCAGATGTAAAGGGACTCATTGGAACTTCTAAAATAAATTAAGGCATGTTTTAAGGACAACTGAATTGAACGTATTAGCTTTTGTCTTGTTTTTCTTTACCCTCTATGTGGCTGTAAAATTATCTGGTTGAAGTTATTAATAGAGCTGTACTTGCGCGCGGCATTCACCGAACCACTAGAAGCTATGTTTGGGTTTATTAGTTGGGAAGTATTCGATTCCCTATTTCATCCTGTCCAGGCCGATTCAACCCGACATTAGACTATACTCGTAGTGCTTTTCTAGTAAATAGAAAAAGTTGATATAATTATTATGGCGCAAGTTACGGCTAATTATCTCGGGTATTGTATAATGACTACCGGCGTCCAAGTTTATATCCGGTATTATAGACAGCATATAAATATTGATAGAAACACACAGCTCAAGATTGCTGTGAGCTTGCCAGAGTCCTAAAAGTTACTACCTCATCCATCGCCGGCCGGTGTTCAAGAAATCCTCGATGCCATCCTCCTCAATGCCTGTATGGCGGCCACCGGGAAGCTCCACATGTTTTCGAAATTCGTCCCTTGTCTTGTATAGCGGCATTAAAGCGCATTCGGGGTTGGGACACCGGTATGTGACATCGACGGCAAACGATTCCCAACGTTCGGTCTTCGACCGTTCGCGCCGGATTCTCACCAGAGTACGAGCAGCTTCGGTTATCTTTGTTCTCTGGTCTTCTTGGTCCAGGTATTGCTCTGTCGCCAATCTCATTTGTTCGAGCGTAGCTGCGCCGCTACCTGTCGGGCGCCAGTCATCGAGAGGAATGCGAGCCAGATCACCTTCGACGTTGAACCGCACCCGGGGCATGTTTTGGAGGCTTCCAACATTGTCCCAGCCCTGGTAGCCATGATCGCCCTCGGTGTCGGTCATGAAGTCCTTCCAATGCGATCCAATCTCGAGGTATTTCTTGACGAACTGTTTACGCCGGACATCATCGGTCTTTGTGACTCTGTCAAAGTCCCGAAGACGCACCCGTGCCTCGGCTGTAGTCTCGGGAGATTTCTTGCCGGTGCCGATACTGACAAAGAACGCCGGGGTCAACTGGCCATGGAGGTGGTGAATCTCCCAAAAAGCTTTGAGCGAGGGGTTGTTGGCGCACATGCCCCCGTCGAAATGCTTTTGCCTGTTTCCACTGCCTCCCAACTTTATCGACTCGAAATATCTCGGGGCGGCTGACGTTGCACGCGCAACCTTCCAAATTTCCTCATCATGGGCCCTTGACCCGTTAAGGGTATTGGTTCCCCAGTTGTTGTCATAAGTTCGCCATAGGTGCGGACGATCGACTCCCAACTTTTTGTCAATACAAAAAGAGAACACCATGCTATGATTCGTGCTTTTAGTGAACGTCTCCTGGGCAATGACAGTAAGACTTCGTTACACTTACGTCCGTGTTCGATCCTCTCGGTACTTGAACGGCTCACGAGAGGCTCTTTCTTCAGATCCAGCCTCGGAGTTGCCGTCTTCCATTCTCTCCAACTGCTCCATGATGATTCGTTTAAAGGCTGCTCTGACTTTCCTACTAGGATATTTGGCTCTCGGATACCAAAGGATGGATCTCTCGTGCCACCACCTAGCTTTTCCAAAGACCTCGTTTCCAAATTGGGTGTATTGTGCTAACGCATCATCCACTGACATGCGCAACCTGCCCAGCATGATTGCTGAAAGCCTAGAAACAGGTCAGCCGAGATGCGCCAGTCATCAGTCACATCAGATTGAGACCTACCCGCCAGTCGATGTTCCAGCCATGTAGTCGAAATAATGGCAAGGCAAATAGACGCCATCGGAAGTCGGAGGATCACCACCGTCCGGGCTCTGGGGCCCTTGCCATCCATAGTACGCACTTGATTTCGCTGCGGGATCATGCTCTAGCTCAATCCTCTTGATCTCTTCCATAATCCTTTTAAGGATCAGCAAGCTTGAGTAACCCCGAACCCCGCCGCCATCTATAAAAGGCACTGTTAGCATGCTGCATCGAACATGATTTATCATCAGCCACTCACCGAATGCGATGGCGACTTTCCTGGCCCATGGGCCGTCGATAGCTTCATCAGACGTGAAATGGTGGTCTCGTAATGGATGGGGTCGGGCTAAAGGAGGTGCTGCCTGAGCTGGCGCGTTGCTGAGTTCGACATGAGAGGCGATGGTAGACATCCCAATATATATTGACTGGGTTCCTTCAAGGGCTTGAATGTTCAACGGCCTGGATGATGATTAACTTGAGTCTCCACATGGAGTGCGGTGGATCGATCAGTCGCTACCGCACAAGTAGCGGAGACGGACATTCTCCTTATCTATGCGTCAATTAGGAGAGCGAGGAGCTGAATGACGGCTCAAACTGTAGATACGGCTCCGCCCTCACCGGCGTGGCATGGACTACGTACAGTGCTCGCCACTCTTAGCCCCACTCTTACCCCTGGGGTGGTCTTGTTTCTTCGCGGCCAATATTGTAGCGCATCTGGTGTGTGTGTGCCATGGGCGGGCTTTTCTCCTCGTTCTGTGTCGATATTGGTGCGCTCAAACTAGCTTCGCCGCATTATCGAATCAGCCTACATGGTTGCCCAGAAGGGGCTGAATAACTGCGTCCAATACTAATGTGCCGAGGCCAGCCACATTATGCAAGCCCCTCCCATGAATCTCCTTGAAAGAGAGTGCTGCAGCGCTAATCTTAACGCCAAGTGTGATAAGAGTGGTGTAATTCCACCAAAAGTTGTGCGCGATTCCATATGTGGAGTGGTTGGAAAAGGATGCGGCAGAGAGAACACCCACTTTGCGCATCTTTCGTGCTGGGTGACGCCCGCCTGAAAGCAATGTTGTTTCGATGAGTCTCGATAGACGGGCACGAGTTGGGCGACAAGTCAAGAGAATTGTTTGGCAAAATGGATTGCGTAGCCGCAAATACTGCACGGCGATGAATGAAATACGAACGACCACCATGTTTCCAGCGAATCCCAGCTGACCCCAAAGATATGAAGATGCCGAAAGCATGGGTAACCAGGTCGGCAACCCATCCCACCGTAAGCATCCTCGCCGCCGATGCACTATCCTCACACAAATTTCCTGTTCCCAAAAGCGGCACCCTCCGAAAACCCTTCCTCATCTCACGCTACTTCTTCGGGCCCCATGATCACCCACAATTCCTTGCTCCAACCTAATATTCTCTCAATGTTGTATCCAAGCCCCAGACGCCAGACATGAACAGTAGCGAGATATTCCTCCTTGTGTTGGTCTCTCACATTGACATATACATGGACACTACTCTTGAAGCGAGGTAAGCTGACTTTTTGGGAGTGCACTGGATATCCAGATCAAAAGTATTAGCAGGCTGCAAAACCAGAATGAGAAAAGAACGTCCAACGTCCAAAAGACAACTTGCATTTCTCTGCAACGGCCCGATCGCACACGCGAAAGGTATTTCTTTTCGTGTCGAGGACGGCAACACTGTTTGAACGTTTTATTGCCGTCATATTTGCCAGTTGATCAGATCCGAGACGCAAAAATGGAACATGTAACAAGATTTGGTCAAGATTTGACGCGGTGAAAATAAATGGTTCAGAAGGGTTGTAACCGGACTCTGGGGCAGCAGGGAAATTCTCGGTCATTGAGTGCTGGAGCGACCTCGCCCTCTTTATGAGCCATGTCCGGCCGGCCGATCAGGCTCCGGCTTTCACCAACTCAAAGAAATTCCATTCTCCCTCCACACATTCCTTTCTGTGCCCGAAGCTACGGGCTTAGCACACCACCTGAAATTTTCTCTGGGCGCATTGTTATCACAACCAATCAGCCCGGCCCAGCCTGTCCCTAAAGCGGTAAACGCGGAAGCCTGCAAGCAATCATCAGCTGCATGATGACCACCTGATACTAACAGTCAAAAGATTTGACCACCACCCATCCTTATGACCCAACCCACCATCTTCTAAAAGTTCCAACCTCCATATTTTCAACCTCGGGCCAAGGCATCAGCTAGTTTTCCAGCAGGCTCACTCAGAAACACGGGTTGTGATACTAGGAACCTAAATACATCATTTCTCTGTTTAAATGACAATTTCCAAATAAGTGGTAGTTTCACGTATCCAGCCAGCAGCCAACCGGCACGTGTCCCTTCCAGTTTCCGCCCAAACGCCACGCGGACACAGATGGCTGGTGCTTCTAGAGTGTACAGACCAATATAATCTTGCAAAGAAGCCCTTTTCGGGCCCTTCAGACTTTTCTTTTGTGTGCTGTTGTTCAAATCATGGGCCATGTTTGCAGGGGACGGGAGGACCGCCACCGCCACTTGCGGCTCATCCAAATGGAGTCTAGTTTCCCATATTCTCTCCTATAACAGATCATGCCGCCCCCACGATAAGTAAGTATTGTTGTTGCTTAGTCGTGCGTTCTGTGGCTTAGGAACGTTCACATAAGCGCCGATCTAGTCTCCAGTCCAGCTTATGCGAATTTCGAAGTTGATTTAACTTTAGTTCATAAGGTGAATAACTAATCACCCTGGTCTGCCCTGATGGTTGCAAGTGTTCCTCGCAGTCGTAGTGTGCAAATCAAGACCCTGGCTTCCTCGGACAGTTTTCAGGAGTTATATTTACATAGTATATTATTTATGATTATCCTTCAACTTAGATCTTTGTCACGAAGCTTGTGGCATTGGGATATGTATTAGTCATAACCCCTATAAGTGAATAACGGTGTTACAATATCCAACAAGTTGTATTATCTTCTTTTCCATTATATACTTTATGGTTTGATAACGATTACAACGCGTTTTAAGTTTGAATGGGGGTACAACTAAAGCAAGGAATAGTGAGATCCTTTATAAGACGTAGAGACAATCTCGTAAGTATGTACATGATCCCCAATATGGATATGCGTGGAAAGAGATGTCCATGACACCTCTATCGGGCAAATTCAAGGGCTTGTTATTGTCTCAAGAAGGGGGATTTGTATCCATTTAAGGCCTATTTAAAAAAAGAAGTAAATACCTTTATCCATTTCACAAAGCCGTTTCTAATTCTGAATGTAGGGGTGAGTACAATCCCTATCACGCATTAAAGGGAAGTGTAAAAGGCCTATATAAGGATAATTAAACACATTATCTTTCGTATTTCTTGGCAGCCAGCAGTCTTGTCCTTCTCCACGGCCTTGGTGAGAGGGTTTTCTGCCTGCGTCTTGCCCTAGATTGGAAATCTCGCAGGAGGCGCAGATCGACAGGAAGTACATTTAGCTACTAGGGATTAAGGGAGGCCGAAGACGACCTTCATTGTGGCGGGCCTTCCGGGTTCCACGGCGGCTCCGGTCGGCGGCTTCCTTTTATTAGTAGAGACGATTCTTGTTTGTGTTTGTGCCGCTTCTAACTGGATACCGAGGATTCGTTTCTTACTGCTGATATCAAATACTTTCAGCAAGCATCTGTGAAAATGACCAGATAGATATAACGTTATATGTAATAATATTAGATGAAAAGATAATAACTATAAGATTTTAGATAGGAAAGTATTATGTCTAGGATACGTCGTTCATTTGAAGAGATCAGCCTTTAAGCCCCAGTTGACCTTTAGGGGCCCCCTCTTAATCAACTATTGAACCTATACTCATCTAGTAAATCTGGGTGCAAATATACTCAGTGATAATATCAAGATGTCTTTCTAATACTAAAGCCTGTTAAGATAGATGGAGAAAGAGTACGATCAAAAAGCTCATATATGGAGAGCCAGATATTGAGCAGAAAAAAGAGCCCTAGATAGAGACCGATACGTGTCTGCCATGAAGGCCAATAGCCACAGCAAACCCGCACTCAGCAGTACCCAACTCTGTCATTGTCTTGGCATCCAGACACAACAAGTAGCTTGTGCGGTTCGGACCGTCGAGGATGACGCTTAATAGTACACCGTCGTCCTCGTCCAAGACCTCACCGGCAGAGGCTGGCGGGCGTGGAACGAAAATGGCTTCCCCCGGAGTGTGACCATGGGGCCCTTCCCATCGGAGAACCTCCTGAGTGTCCGTGTCGACTTTGGTGATGGAATCAAAGAACGTGCTGAGTCCTCGGGACGTGAGGATGTAGTCGTAGCGGTGCCTTTTGCAGTTGTAGTTGGGGTTGATGACAGGAAAATCACCAGCCTGAGGGCCCGATAACTCCATGACACACTCGGGGGCCGGCAAGGATGCCGCGCCTGTGACAAAGTCCTGCTTGCGCAGGCGGAACCGACATAGACGAGGGTACGACTCCTTTGTCAGCTGACCATCTTTTCCCCAGTACTCTCTTCCCGCGTTATTGCGGTTGAGAAGGACGTTGTAATAGAAGCCGTCGATGATGTAGCGATTGGGAAAGTCAATGACCTCACAGTAGATATCCCCAGAGTCTTCTTCTTCGAATGCATTGACTGTGTGGAAGAAGAAGCGAGCTGGAGACTCAAACTCGGCCACGAGGCCACGTCCATGCCTCAGGTCGACGACGAACCACCGGCACTTCTCGGACGGGTCGAAAGGCTTGAAAGCGTCAAGCATGTTACCTTCCCACGGGATCTTGAGCCCATTCCATTCGTAATGTGCTACCGGCACGCAGAGGACTATATAGTTCTGCGTCATGAAAAAGCTGTGCACGAAGGCCGGCTTGTATGGGATGACGGCCAAGATATGAGCTTTTGCAGTCGCCGCGTCGAGCCGGAAAATTCGGTAGGTGGACTGTTTGCCGAAATCAAGGTTGTAGTTGATGTAGTCACCTGTCTGCGGGTCGACGAGGCCGTGGGCTGCGCCAAAGTGGCCTTTCAATTCCGGGTGCAAGTTGGATTGGTTGAGGAACGTTTTGGGCTCCATCGTCACTGGGTCGATGTGACACATGTTGGAGGCGTCAGTTCCAAGGACAACGCTTCCAGGTCCGAACGAAGGCATGCTGGTGTTGACGGTCACCGCAACGTTGACCAGATCCTGACGCTTGCTAAAGACGCTTGCGAATTTGGAGAAGATGCCGACGCAAGGATCAACTCTCTGGCCAAATGTGATGGAACGCAAGATGCCCTTCTTTTTTATATCGGCGGCAAGTTTTTCAGATTGGCGGCGGGACGAGTATAGAACCTTGACTGGGCCATCTTCGCTTTGGGCGGGTGGCACTATATCAAATCGGTGGGTATGGGCAAGTCCGTCAAACCAGTGAGAGACGTGAAACGTGCCCGACTTGGTGTCGTCGACCTTGCACTGGCCCGGGCCGGTGCGGTATAGCGAGCCTGCTGCCCAGACAGGTATGTTCCCCTTGACGCTCAACTCGATGGGACCGCGGTGTTCCGTCAAACCATCGAAGCCCGCGTCGTTGGGCCATTCGGTGAAGGCCTCTCTCCTCAAGTTGTCGGTCGAAGCTTTGATGGAGGCTTCTCTATCAGCCGGGGATAGCTTCGTTGTAGTTCCCTGCGGAATGTATGTTGAACCCATCATTGGATAGATGTAGGTTGGCCCCGTCGTTGTTGGATGGAGCTTGAGACTATCCGGTAAGGGATTAGATAAAATCTGCTGATCCCATTAGTATCTTATCCTGAACGAGTATGCGAGACTGTGAAAAGGGGCCGTTTTTAATGTAAATGGGCATGCCACACTGACTTACCACGCCTAGTATGTATCTCTGGCAGCTCTGCCACGCATGCTGATGTCCAAAAGTGCGACTCCAAGAGATTTAAATAGGGGCTCACATCATAAGTGGCCACGCGTCGCGAGGACCGTAAATAGCCGTTTATCGGTCGAAGTTGCCGCTTACGGTCAGATCGCCCACCAACAGTTACATTCTATACCAACTGCAGTCGTGGGTTGCCTCCCAGCTCAATACTCGAAATTTCAGGGATGTAAACAAGTCCAGGCCGTCCCGGACGGGAAATGTCTCAGGAAGTAGAGCTTGGCGAACAGGTCCTTAATAGTTGTAGTCCAGTATCGACGATAATCATGAAAGACGGTTAGGTTAAGGTCCTATATTTGCCGCGAACCCTATGGGAGATCCGACGTGGTTTGACGGTGCTGGCTCGCCGCTCCCGAGGCGGCTCCGTTACTCGGAGGCCCCGTATCCAGTCATCAAGTTGTAGAAGGAGCGGCTGAACAAGGAGAGAGCCGAACGAGAAAAGCTTGCCCAGTTTGCCGGTAATAAGCATCGGGAGGAACTGGTTCAGAAAATGGGCCGTGAAATGCAAATTCAACATGATAATTCAAGAAACTAAATGCCCTTCAAAGTATTGCTGCACGCCTTAGAAATTAGCTCTTTATGCCCTATAGGCTTCTCTTTAATGTGTATTTCTTGGTCCTTTTAATGCATTTAGGAGATGGATTATATATATATATAACGAGATTGTCAAAGGCGTATGCAAATCATTTCAAACTCCATTTTCGGCCATAGCTGCGGTTTCAACACATGCTGTACTTCCTATAACAAGGCCTGCTCATCTCATAATGGATACATTAGCACAATCTCTTCACGTCTCCTATGTGAATAATCAAGCTATATTTCTATAAGAGAGACGCTGGTATCGCTACTTGTTCTTCTAGGGCCTTCCTCTCTTTCTGGACTCGTCAGTTTAGTACATGCCAGATTATCCTCTTAAGCACTCAAGTGGAGGGAAGACATCGTTTCGCAGACTTCGGCGACCTGTTATCCTACTGCCTCATCTTGGAGTGCAGGAGCTAAGTGGAGGGAAGACATCATGTCGCAGACTTCGGCAACCTGTTCTCCCACCGCCTCATCTTGGAGTGCAGGAGCCGAATCTCCAGGTGACTAGATCAGAAATTTGCCACTGCACCCACCGCAGACGCCCTCCCCAAGCGCCTTGAAAACCCCATCACGCTGCTCAGGGGGAATCTTCTGGACCAGCTCCTCGGTACGGATTGTTCTCAGCCCACAAGCCCCACAGCTCCTGGTGATGCCCGGCATCTGCACCGCTAATCTGCTCGTGGCGCATGTCCCAAAGAAATGACCCTGTTCGCATCCGCTCAGCTGGCCGCGTTTGTTGGGTGTCATTTTCGTGCCGCATAGATCGCACGTCTGCTTCTCGACGATGGGTTGGAAAAGAGTCTTGAGGTTGGTATCCTCCGGGTTTCCTGCATCCGTGCTATCCGTTTGTGGCGGTGCGGGAAAGTTTACCCCTGGCACAGGAGGCCCGCCTCCGTACAGCCACTCGAACAGTTTACCTTCGGTTGTGAGTTGGGGAAGCTGGATGTCATCGGATGGGGCTGGTGAGGGATCCTGCTTGGGTTGCGAGGTCTGTTCTCTGTTGTACGCAAACATGATGGTTGATCTGACGGTATGCCAGCCGCCTCGTTCGGGATGTTGTGTGCTGTATTGACTAGCCAAGACAGCCGTTACGCCACCGCCAGACGAGACAGCCAAGCCATGCAGCCGGTATCGATGGGGATGGATCTCTGGGATTGGAGTGCGGGTATTGTCTTCTTCGTCCTCGTCCTCGTCCTCATCCTCGTCATCTTCATCTTCCCATTCGTTCTCGTCCATCTCGTCATCCGTCTCGGACTCTTCTTCGTTCTCGGAGTCGCTTTCTCCTTCGAATCCATATCTCATTTGCATGTTCGCGGGGACGGATATGTTTATCTTTTCCTGGATGTCGCGGACCCACTGTGGTGTTGTGTCATCTACTTCGCTTGTTTCGCCGTCGCTCGGGATGCCTGTATCCTCAATGTTGCTTTCGTACCAGTCGCGGGTCTTGATGGTTGCTGACATGCGGACAAGGGTGTACAATGGAGTGGGTTTTACATTGGCCGGATCCGGGCGGTGTATAACAAGGTCTGTACAAACTGTCAGTGACTGACCGAGACTTCACAAGCATCGAGGTCCTTAACGTACCAGCTATTTTGTTCTGCGAACCATTGGCTTCGACGGGCGGATAGACTGTCCCGCAATCACGGGGAGTATGCGGTTTGTGAGAGTAGCTGGTGCCACCGGAAAGGGCAATCTCGAACGGCATTGTCTTGCAGCCGGAAACTACGATACCCCGGCACTTTGTGATGTCCTCTTGAGACAATATCTGGCAGAGTTCCAGTCAGTCACCGACCACAACAATTCATGACATGCTCCCAGAACTCACAGCATTTTCAAACTCGACAAAACTGTTCACCGAGAGATGCACACACTTGCCAAAGATGTCCTCCTTGTCCACCTCAACCAGTGGAAGCTCGCCCCTCACCCAGGGTGTCTTGACAGTGATCTTTCTGAAGCCGATATAATTCCTGTCCACAAAGGAAATGATGGAAGCCATGGAATCCTTTGTGTGGTGCCAAGGTGTCCAGTTGAGACCGAACGATGTCCCATAGGGTACGTAGTCAGGGTCGAGCATCTGCGATTGATGTTCTGTCAGTACTTTGATTCCCACAGACTGGAGGCACATAAATGTAGACTTACGTCGCCCCTGTCATGCGGTCCCTTGGCCACGAACCTAGCCACCTCCTGCACAAGCCAGACCAACCTCTCTTGTCCCTGCTGATCTGGATCAGGACGAAAGACAGTTTGGACAGTCAAGATGGCAACCTCCATCTGATCACTGATTGTAGCCAACAGTGCCTGGCCAGGCGCAATCTCCTTGGCCCAAGAAAAGCCCCTCAAGTACTCACTGACCTCGACCTGTTGCCCCGGCGCAATCAACCGTTCCCCAACGCCCCAGAGGACCTCCCAAGAGTTGAGCTCCCGATGCTGCAGCATGCCCTCGTTCACCCGAGGCAGGATCTTGGCGGGCGTACTCCCATCGCCATACATAGCCAGCGTCCCCGAGCCCGTCAAGATCGCCAAGATAGGCCGTCGATTCGCGCCCAACCCAGAAGGTGACCAATCCATATTGACCACATGGTTCATGCTGCTCCCGGTGCTGGTGATGGCCCCGTAACCGGCTCCAAACGGACCATTCGGAATGATTCTCGGTCTCCGGCCGCCAATGACGTCCCCTTCCCCATCCTCGTCCTCATCTTCTTCGTCGTCGTCGTCTTCATCATCATCTTCCTCCTCATCACCTTCCTCGTCGGAATCAGCACCGTCAAGACCGAGTTCCTTTGTCCCGGCCCTTGAATTGTGCTTTGGCTGACCGGTACTCCCGGCTGCATCCTCCTCCTCGTTTTCATCACCTTCTTGTTCACCATCCCCCTCCTCAACGTCATCATAAGGAAACTCCATCCCCAGATTGTAAAACAACTCCCGATTCATCCTGGGGTCCAGCGGCGGGTACGAAACAGGCAAATGCCGGCTTCCCTCACTGTATTGCGCGCGCAGGTCGTTAAGAGAGTCCTCCTCGTCTTCTTCGTCCTCCTCCCCATTCTCACTATCGTCCTCCTCGTCATCGTCACCGTCTGCTAGCGCTTTGCTCTGCCCAACATCTACCGTATCGGCGGCCCCTTCTTGAGCAGTGGTTGGAGGAGATGTAGAGTCATTGGCTGCATTCTTCTTCTCTTCCTCCAGTTTCCGCAGGCGCCTCAGACGTCTCCGTTCTTTGCGCTCCCTTGCTTGTTTCGCCACGTCCGGAAACTCGGGCACAAAAACGTGCACAGAGTCATCGGCTGCTACTGCTAGCTCACCATCGCACGAGAATTTGATGGGGCGATTGGCGAGCGGTCGGGAGTGGAGGGTTAAGTGCCGGAGGGGGAGAAACTGTGAACACCGAGGTGTAAGGTTAGCCGGATTGCTCCTTTTTTGTATGTGGGGTATTGACTCGGAGTTGTGAGTTGTAGATGAGGGGCGACCTCAACATTGGAATTGCCAAGGGGGATGAGATGAAACGAAGACATCGATGACGAGTATGTAATGTTGTGGAAAAAAGTGAGTAATCCAACTCCAGTGCTTGTTTGAATCACTCCTCCAAGCGACTCGCTCACTCGCTCACCTTTAACTTGTCCCGCTTTTTTGGCGTGGGGTTTATCATGTGGAATGTTAACATTGTGTATTGATGATCAAGGGTCCAACCAAGAAAGCTGGAAGGGAAAAAAGACTCAAATGTATGCTGTGAAATTCTGCCGACTTGATGATACTAATCTCGCCACATTCGAGTGAATCTTTTGGATCAATGCTGCTGAAATATTTCTGGTGATGTTTGTTCGGAGGTGGGATGAAAACCAGACCCCACCAAGGTGTGAAGAAATGAGTGCAAGTGCTGCGTCGCACGTCTAACCCTAACCCGGAAGTGGTCAAACCAAAGGGCCACCCTGAACGATACAGGAAGGTGCCCAGGAGTTAAACTCACAGCTAAATGGACCCGGGATGTATGAAGCCAGGCACTGCGAAAAATAAATGACCGGAATTTGGTGCAGATCCGCAGGGCCTGGAGGCGTATTATGATAAAGAATAAGGTGTATAAAGTTCCCTGTCTAGGAGTTGTGGATTTCTCTACTACGCGTAGGGGACTGTAATAACACCCCCAGCGAGATCATATCACGCATATAATAAGACTCGCGCACGCCTTATAATGGAGTAATAAATGCCTAACATATCTACTAAACTTGGAAAAAGGGTCTAGCGACAAAGTAGGCCTAGTTCCCGCTAAAATCGCAAAGGATGCAGAAAGGGACCACTATGTATTTCTTTCATACAATCGCTAGGCCTACTTTGTCATTGGACTTTTCTCCAAGCTGAGGAGATACAACGGTATCATGGCATGATACATAAAAGTAAGTATTAAAGTAACCTGGAAGGGAGGTACCCTGATAGCTGAAGAACGTTGCAATTCCAAGAACAAAAGAAGCGCTTGCTATCTTTGCTGCAGCAGCAGGAAGATGCCCAGGTGACAAAACGGCAAGCTACATACAAAGTAAAAGAGAGATATAGAGAAGCCCAAGCAAAAACTCCAGAATGCTAAGTGCTACCGTTAATGTGCCTATTTTCCTTCCAGGAGAGATCCCAGCCCCCATAATAATGCACAGCCAGCAACAGCTGTTGCCCCGAAGATCTTCTTCGTCCACCAGTTATCATCCGTCAGCGGCTTCGCAAACTGGCTACTATGTTTCTTGCTACTTAACGCCGCCGTCTTATTTTCTTTTGTTTCTGACTGAGGTGTAGTTATCTTTTTTCTGGTGGCAGCAGCAGGCGCCAGTGCATCCTCCTCGTCAGCCTTCTTCCTCAGCGCTGCGATCGTCCGACTAAGACCAAGCAAATCCTCCTCCAGGGTGGAATTCTTGGCTGACCCGTCATCGACTTCCACGTTCTGGACATTGCCAAAGAAATCCGTGAGCAACCTACTCCGGGCCGCCTCAGCGCCTCCGGGGAACAAATCATAGCGCACACCAGCATTGGAGTGGATCTTTTCGTACGAGTAGCTGTCAAACAGGTCCCCAACAGTCTTTTTGCTGCTCGTGTCGCGCACCTCGGCTTCCAGGAACTCAAGATTGTAATAGGTGTAACGGTCGATGACGGCGACGCCGACGTCGTTGTCGGCGTGGTGGGAATACGAGGACTGGTCGAGCTCTGAGGATCCGGTCGCGATGATGTTGGGCGAGTAGAGCTTGCTGTACATGGTGTTGGCTTGGCAGGTGTCGATCATGAAGAGGATTTCGTGATATCTGTGAATTGATCAGTGGTTAGATATCCGTATATCATAGCAAATTCCAAGCGGGCAAGTGTGGCTCACCTCTTCTTCTCCCACATCTGCTCAAACGCATCAGCAAGATCAAACGCGCCGATTTCTTCGGCATCCTGAAACTTGAGAAACTCGGCGCCTCCATGCCCTGTCATGTAGACCAGGATGTTGCTCCGATCGTCGGTCAGCAGCCGCTTGCTTCTGGGCATCTCGTCGCCAACGCGGTCAGTCAAAAGGCGGATAAAGTTCTCGACCGTGACTTCGTAGCCGCGGTAGTCGACCTCGATGTTGTCACCGTAGAGATCGACGGCGCGGTCGGCGTTGGAGTAGACAGTGCCCGGGAAGGCGTTGCGTGGGTTGCACGCCATGTCGTCGGGGAGCATGAGGATGATCTGCGAGTCAGGGATGCCGAGTCGCTTGACAGTACGGTAGATGGAGAGCACGTTGGCAAGATGGCGGTAATTGAACCAGAATCGCGACGTTGATACCAAGACTGCCCAATTGCTCGTGTGTTCGGCCTCGACGACGGCGGGGGTAAGGAGCGTCGCGGCCAAAAGGACCGGAAGACGGAGGGCGTCGGACAGCTTCATTTTTCGGTTGCGCAAAAAGGAAATCGAATATTGGTAAAAGGAATGTGTCGAAGTGAATGGTTATGTTGTTTTCATCGCCTCCCTACTATCGTCATTGTCGTCGTCGCCGTCGTAGTCAGAAAAATGCTGTCGCCGGTTACCAAGGAAATGGTAATCCTTTTGGTGATGATGGCATTTGTCATCTCCTTGTTGGCGATTTCGACACTGCCAAGTTGACGTTGATCCAGGGGTTACACTGAATCGGGTTAGCTACGATGGGTCCTGCAGGCGCTGCGGCTCTGGCGTTCCAGCCCCAGAATGTGGTGGAGAAGGCAGATCACCTGCCAGGCTGCCCCTGACAAGTGTTCGGCCAAACTCCCGAGACTCCACGGGGAGACAACTCGAAATCAGCGCTCATCAAAAATTCAGTGATGCCTCGCGAAGATCCGTTACGGATAAGATTCGGATTACACACAGGGGATGCCACATTCCATCAACCGCTGAGTTACAGCGGCTGCGTGCGGGTTTTCAGGCCGTTTTCAGATGCTTCGTTGGCGGACCGAGAATTCATGAGGGGCCGGTCGCACAACCAAACTCCAGCAACCACGACAGGGAGTCACGCGCCGGAAATGGAACCTCCATTGTCGCCATGTGACGGGGGGTGACGCCAATGTGCATGCAATGTGGATTGTGTGGATTACGGGGTCCACGGGAGACAGGGTTGGGAGGTGTTGAGGAAATTGTTAAAGTCGAAGAAGGCGTCAAAGAAGGTTCAACTTCAAGGTAGCTTCCGAACAGTGCTATTCTTATGCTGTGGCTGCTGCAGCCATTGCCCGACTGATTCCAGGCTTTGCGCTATTGAGGTCCAAAAAGAGTCACTTGGAGCCGTCATTTGGTGAGCCTTTGTCGGGGGCGAGCTCCGTTCCCCGCCATAGGCCACTTCCCGTCTCTTATTTCGAAACAGCTGAAAGCAACACCTCTAATAAGCCTTCTCTAGTGGGGGAAATTGGCGTGAGGGGCACGCCAGATTGAGGGGTGAGGGGGTGACACTGTCACAAGTGAGGCAGGCACGGGGGTGACGGGGGTGAGCTTTGATCTCCGTTTCTTCTGTGCGCGCCGCCTGGATCGAACGAGGAGTGGTCTCACTTGTTCGTTCTTTGCCCGGTCACTCTGGACATCAACTCAAAAAGAGTGCATCATTGTTCTTCCAATCTCGCTTTTTTGTGTCTTGACTATTCATCAAGGCATCAATTCTCACCAACCTTGGGGGCGCCATTACCAGTCATCCCCGCGGTTAGCACCATCGACCCATTCATCGTCGTCACATCTGTCCCGAGCCTCTACTTTTGCGCAATGCCTCGCCTTCTGCCACAATCGCCCCGATGCACGCGAGTGCCGCGCCTTTAGTCTGAACAACAAGAGCCGACTGACGACATTTGCTACCTGCACCTACCGCTAACATCAACGCCTCAACCAGTGCGGCGCGGTCCAAGACAGGTGCACAGAAAAACCTCCGAGCTGTCACGCAAGTAACCAACGACCTCTTTTCTACCACCACCTAAATTCCAATACACGCCCACTCCTCTAGCCGAACTGTGCAGAGGCCGGTACACAGCAACCGTCAAACAACACAGCCGCTGGAACTTGGTGCTGCCACGGCCCTCGGCTCTCTGTCTCGCCGCGACGGACTGATCGGACGCTCACATTCCGTTGCACAGCAATATTAAACACATCCGGCCTCTTTCCGCTCGGTCGTCTAAAAACGTCACCGTTTGAGTCCAGGTCTCACCTTGACCCTTTTAAAACACCGCCAACGCCAGAGCCAACTCTCATTTGGCATCCTTGACATTTGACATCTGTCTCCTATTGCCGACTGTACCCTGTGCCCAACAGTCGAGGACGCCGAAAGGCCAAAGGTAGCAGAGATGGGACTTCCACCAGCTCTACTATTTGTCGTGAGGTGGGAAACCCCAATCACACGAGTATAGTCGACTTCCCAGGCTTTGAGCTAACGCAGACACGCAGGCACGGCATTCGACTCGACGCTGCGGACAAGCAATGGCACCTCTCGTCTCCCACTCCATACGATCCACCACTCACGTACAACGGCTGGCAGCAAGCAAAGAACCTTGGCGCCCGGATAGGTTCTCTAATACGCGACCGAGTCAGTGAGGATGAGCTGGCTGAGAAACAAGCGGGAGATGGCTCCGGTAAGCGGAAGCGCAAGAGATACAAGGTCGTTATTCACAGCTCGCCTTTTTTGCGTTGCATCCAGACATCAGTTGCCATCAGCGCTGGGCTGGCCCAGGATTCGACCCCCTTCGGGCCCACTGACCCGGATGCCGAACGTCGCCTCTCGGTGCAGTCGCCTGTCTTGAGCCCCCGCACGAGGCCATCTTTCCTCACAGATGCCAACATGGCAATCAGCAAGCCATCACCTGCACCCATGATCCGCAAATCGGTTCTCCGTCTCGACGCCTTTCTGGGCGAGTGGCTCTCGCCTAGCTACTACGAACTCATCACCCCGCCTCCCGAGTCGGTCATGATGCTTGCCAGCGCCAAGGCAGACCTCTTGAGACGCGAGGATTACACCCACTACCCCAGCTTTAGCCATCACGTCCATTCCAGCTCCATTTCCAGCTCCCAAGGCCACCTATGGAGTCCAGTGGGGCGTTCTAGTCAGGCATCTATCTTTAGTGACGACCTGGAGCCTCTGTCGAGGTCAACCAGCATTAGCAGCACCAGCAACTTTTCCACGAGGTCAACATCTGCTTCTAGTGAGGCGAGCGGTTATGTCGCTCCCATTCCTCACTATGCTGTCAGCAGCAACAACACAATTCCGCCTGGCTATGTTGCCCATGCACGTGATGCTTGTGTCGATATCGACTACCAATGGGACTCGACCAGAAGCCCCTTGGAGTGGGAAGATGGCGGGACCTTCCCCGAAGAATGGACGGATATGCACCGACGGTTCCGCAAGGGAATTCAGGAACTGGTGGACTGGTATTCGACCGAAGAGAACCCAACCGAGATGGTAACCAAGACGGCCATCAGAAACGGCAGAAAGGGTTCTGCCGGCTCGGACGAGCTGGATAGCGAGGATGAGGATGATGTAGAGACAGAGGCTGTTGTTATAATGGTTTCCCACGGAGCCGGATGCAATGCCATGATCGGTGCCATCACCCACCAACCGGTGCTTATGGATGTTGGTATGGCCTCGCTCACCATGGCTGTCCGGAAACCGTCGTTGGAGAGGACTACGGAAAAGGGCAAGGAGTCGGTTCCTGTCCACATGCTCTATGATCTCAAAATGTTCGCCAATACTGACCACCTGCGAACAATGGCCATGACACCATCCTCCTCAAGGTCCCCATCAAATGCTGGGCTGACACATGGATCCAGGAGCGTTCACTCTTACTCGGTCTCCTCCTCTCTGAACAACTTTTCGTTTGATGACCGTTCTGGGAGCAGGACCGCATCGGCCAACGCGGCATTGAGCAGTCTCCGCAAGAGTGCCGCCGCCACACCCAGATTTTCGTATATAAACACCGACAGCCCCAGGACCGGAGGCGGCATCACGGTGGGCAGTGGCGTTACATCGTTCCAGACCAGGTTCACCTTCCCGCAACGCACGCCCTCCATGGGTCTCTGGACTCCCATTTCAGCACGCGAAGATGAGGAAGATGATGATGAAGACGCCATGGTGCTGAACTTCAGCCACGAAAAGCACGCGACCCCCGCCACGCCGGACTCAGCCCTGGACAAAGTTTCAAGTGACAGCCTGGCTAGTATACACCTGACAGACTTTCCATCGGCAGATGTGAAGGGGTTGGACTTGGATGAGCTCAAGACCCCAACTGAGGGGGATAAGACAAAGCCGGCAGACATGATTACGCCCAAGGCAGACATGGGTCAGATCATTGGGTACTTTGAGGCCACTGAGGACTCGGAGAGCGCGGATACTATCTCCAGTGGTGGTCTGTGGGGTAGAGAGAGAAAGCCTATCGACGAGGCAGATGCGCTTAGGGATCTCAGCTCGTCCAAGAGACGATGGACCGTGACGGAGAGGAGTTAGGCCGGGCATTGTGATGAAGTGACTTGCTCTGGGATGGTGTTTGTTATTTTGTGCAGTTTCTTTTAGCGGGTTGGACGACGTTATGATTGGTGTTTTGGCTTGTTTTCTCCTCTTCTTTATTGATTCATTAGGCATTGCATCTATTTTTCTTTTCCATGTGCATTTGTTAGGTTTATGGGTCATCCCATGGTGTTCTTCTATTTCTTGGTGTCACGGTGGGCTGGCTGAATCATGTTTATCGTAAAAGGAACACATAATGTTGGCTTGTTTTGTTCTTAAAATGGAGGCATATGGGATGGAGCCGAGGGGAGCATATACGACGGAAAGATACCGCTCGTCACACTACAAACACCAGAGGAAAATATGTATATTGTTTTTGTTATATTGTTTTCGCTATATAAGTACCTAGTGTCCTCCTTTATTCCGATATATCTGCCATCCAGAGTCTTGTGCGGCCTATTCGTTGCCGTCTGATCATTGGGATGATGTGGTATAAGACATAGGATCGAGTTTAAGGAGCTGAGGTCATGCCGGGCACACACCGGTGCGGCCAGCCACGCTTATAGCATTGTTCCGCAGGCTGAATTGGCGGCATCGGGGTACTTATAGGTACACTTGATCTGAAGTTTAATGCATCGTGAGCACGGGAGAGCCTTCGGACTAACGGAGCCGGCGGGGTGGATCTGGTTGGGCGAGATCTGGTGAGGCTGGCTCAGGTGTGGCTGGTTCTGGTAAGGCTGGTAATGGGGTGGCTGGTAGTGGTTCAGCTGATTGTGGTAAGGCTGACCGTAGTGTGGCTGAGTGTTGTGTGGCTGATGGTGGTATGGTTGGTTTGTCACGAGATTCGCTTGGCACCTGCAGCCAACTGGCAGTCCGCCAGCCATGGGGCTGCACAGCCAACCGTTGGCCATTTACCCCACGGCCGCGATCGCTGGATTGATCTTTTCCTTCCTTTCTTCTTCGTCTTACTTTTTCAGTACAATACTACAGTATTCGTTGGCGCGTTGACCCTTCGTACTTGGTGATTGTGACAAAAGTAAGACCGACTTCACACTAACCTGGAGAGGTAAAATAATACTCCAATTGAACGACTTGAATTACACGAATTGAATTGACCCACGACTCTACAAACCGACTTCGCGACATTACACCATTCAAAGCCGCAGCCATGGCTAAGTCTATCGCAACCGCCCAATCGGAAGTCGAGTACGACCACGACGATTACTTGTCCGGCTTGCCCAATGCGACAAAGCGCGCTCGGACTCGCCACAGCATCGTTGCCGACGAGTTTCGTACCATCGACAACCCTGGAGCACAGACTGCGACACTGGACGACCAGGATGACGAACTCGGCGACACATCTGAGAATGTCTGGAACTACGAGACGTTTAAGAAGAACTTCATTGAGACCGACGAGGGACAATGGATGTACAACTACATCACTTCTCAACTTTTCAATGAAGTCAACGATGCGACAAAGCAGTACGCCGCAAACCATGCGAAGTTTGCTCCCAGCTTCCCTTACCAATCCCTCACCAAAATTGGTAAGGATGGCATCACCTACAAGGGGCTTGTCGATTTTCAGGTATTCTCCCAGCTATATGCGACCGATCCAGAGGCTCTGTTCATTGAGATCAAGCTCAGATTCCTGATGAACATTGCGCTCACCGACAACATGCTTGCAATGCACAAAATCCTTATCTCGTCTACCCACAACCAGAAAGTCCTCCTGGAATGGGGCAAACATTTGGGTGAACAAGCCATGAACAGGGACACCGAAGCATTCCATGATGCCGCAGAGCAAGGCAACAATGAGCAAATCCAGGCCTTGATGGACGAACTCAAGCAAGTCCAGAAGGATTTCGACGACAAGGAACGCGAAAACATGTCCCTGCGCAACGACATTGTTGACATGACTCAAGAACTTAGAGCTCTGGCTCGCACAGGCTCAGTTCCTCCAGGTGGAAGCGCTGCTGGCGGAGCTGCACCTTCTACCAGCACTACGACAAATTCGAAGAGTGTCAAGCAAGCCGACCCGCCCATCTTCTATAATCAAAAAGACAAGGACACCGTCGTATTCGAATATTTCCGACGCATGCTTCTCAACAAGCTTGACAACAATACCGATCATTTCCCGACTGAGAGAATGAAATGCGGATACATCGAGTCCCGACTTGGCGGAAAAGCTGCGGAGGATCTTCTTCCGTATCTGGACGACACCCATCCTGATCGCTTGGACACCGTTGACAAGCTGATCAAGCACCTGACTGAACAATATGGAAACGCCAATGCACTGGCCGACGCCAAAGATGAGTTCGCCGATCTCAAG
>MU858325.1:0-31403 GCA_033297075.1 Rhypophila decipiens | reverse complement strand
TAGGTGGATTTTGATAGAAAGCTATGGAATTGTGGGCCTTTGCGCCCCCCTGCGTTGTAACTCGCTAGTTAAAAAAAACCCTGGCGGAGGTGTAGAGGTTAAGTCTGAACCAGCCACACTTGCTAAAAACTCCCGTCGCGTGCTCAATCCTCAAAGTGGCTGACTGTTTACTTACCTGACCTCATAGTAGTTTACCCACTTCCCCAATCACGTGGTTCACTTTCAGTCGCTTGTTCACATCATCAAGCGACTGAGATTCTCAGCAGTCTCTTAACCTACAAATACCAACGCGCCACCCCTAATTTTGACTTGAATTATCTTCAAAAGAAACGCGCCGCCACTTCAATTCGGTGGAGAACATACGCAGAGAATGTAAGTGAATTTGTGGTATTTTTTCTAATGTTCCGCGCATGAGTGAGCTCTAATGCTAATAAGCTGCACAGTTCACTGTCTTTTTGTCGCGATGCGACACGCTTGGTCCTTCCTCACAAAGACTGACCACCGCGACTTTGCAAACTCATCGTCGCACACAATCACATTGCACTGCGATTTTTCTGCTCACTCTTCTTATTCACTCCTAAACCTCCAAACATTTTGCCATCAAAATGCCCTTCCTGGCAGACGACGAATTGTTAGGTTTGAGTGACCTGGTCCAGAGCGACCTCCTCAAGTAAGTTCCCAAAGTTTGCGATGGAGACCGGAACTGCTCTTTCCACTGTCATTACCGCCACGTACGCACACAACTCCATTTTGGTGTTGTGATTTCCCAAATAACCGAGCTGCAATCCGTCTCCGCACCCTTCGTCATCTTTCACAAGCTTCCTCTTCACAGATGCAGTCTATAATCCAGGCGGGCCGGCGGCTATTAAGCCAAGGAACAACAGGGTTTGTTAACATATTTAATAGTACCGTTGAGTCACCACGTGATGTCACGTTTCAAACAACCGCCAAAGCGGACAGATCCATCATTGGTTCTGTTGCCGGCGCCTCAGTTGTTGCTATCGACAATGAGGGTCTGAACTCATCGGACGACGACGGAGACATCGGCGGTGTCGAACCGAATATGCCCTCCTCTGTGGCAAAGAAGAGAGGCAGGCCTTCCCTGTCGCGCTCAGAGACACCTGCAAAGGCCGCAGTCACCAAGACGCCCCGCTCCACCAAGACAGCGCCGACCCCTAAAAGCACTGGCACTGGGCGTAAGCGCAAGGCTCCTGAGCCTGAACCCGAGGATCAGGAGGATCAGGAACCAGAGGAAAGCTCCGAAGAGACCTCCGAGCCAGCCAAAAAGCGTGGTAGGCCTTCTGCACGCGCTGCGGCGACAGCTACTAGCGCTCGCCTAGCTGCCAAAGCTGCAAGCAAGCCTACCCGTGGTCGCCCTAAGGGCTCTGCTAATGTAAGAATTTGCCGACACATTTCTTTTGCAAGGGAACTATCTGACAATCGAATACAGAAGACTGAAAAGACAGCGACGAAGCCAGCCAAGGGCAAAGCAGGTCGCCCCAAGAAGGAAAGCACCAATGGCGACAGTACATCCGCTGAGGAGTACGAAGTGGAGGCCATCACTGATTCCACGATCGATCCCGACACCAAAGAGCACGTTTATTTCGTCAAGTGGAAGGGATACCCTGCCAGCGACAACTCGTGGGAGCCCAAGGCCAATCTGGCTCACGCTGCAGAGCTCATGAAGGCGTTTGATGCTAAGAAGAAAACCGAGGACAAAGCCGCTGCCGCTGCTGCGAAGGAGGAGAAGGCTGCTTCAAAGGAGAAGAAGGCTGCTGCAAAAGAGAAGAAGCAACCCAAGGAGAAGGAGAAACCCGCAAAAGCTGTAGGGAAGGCCAAGGCAAAGAAGGAATTGAAGAAAGAGAAGCCCACGAGGGTCTCGGGACGCACACGGACCACAAGCAGCGCTTAAACAAGGTTGTGCTCGACAGGTTGACCGGCTCTCTTTCTTCTCTCTTGCAGTTTACGGCGTTAGGAGGGATTTCTCTTTCTTTCAAAATGTTTTCTTCTTTGGTAACGACTCATACATCTATTAGGTGGAGTGTGTCTTTGCGTATGGAAATATTCTTTTCTCTGATACCAATCATCAGCGGTGGATTGGGTGTTTTTAAGGGGGGCCGGATGGAAAAGAGCCACGACAGAACTGTACGGATGAGTAGGACGTCACTTCAGTTTGCTCCTGCAAGCCAGCGAATGTATTGTATTGTAATGTCATCTCCTTCGGAGGATCATATCATCTTGGTCATGCTTTTGCGAACTGGTCTCTATTTACCTGTGGGAGGCCGGGTCTTGGGCTTGTGTCTGTCCATTTTCGAGGAACATAGTGGTAACATGAAGTATTCGGGATAAAGAATCCAGGTAGTCTCTCTGCGAGAAGGAAATACCAAATCGTAGTCTTGTCCTTTGCTTTCAACCTCGGGTACTTTAAATGTGATGTTGCAGAACCGACTCTCACCACTGCAGTCTTTGAGTGGATCATGGATACAATTGGGCGCCCCTGTCATTCGTTGGACAAGCCGTTGCACGCAGCCCCACAACGCCGTCATCAACCCGCTGGAACGGGCTGACGATTTGTCCACTTCTCCAAAAAAGTCACATTCGTCATTTTACTTCCCCAAGTCCAACCTGGGACCAGAAACAAGAACACCAGCTCTCCTTAGCAACAATATCAACCGGACCGTTGTTCCCTCTGAGCTTTAATATTTCTTGACCACTAATTCCTTTCGTTTCTCTTTCACCCCCATTCTCCCATAATTAGAACCCAGGACCCGGACACGCGACGCGACGTTCCTCTCCCTTCCAACCGCCTCTCCCATCCATATACATTCAAGATGGATGCTCTCAGAACGGCTCTCCAGCCCATCACGCACAACCTGCCGGGGCCGATCCGCGACTTTGGCGAATCTCTTATCGGCAACAAATGCTACAAGTCTCTAGTCCTCGACGTCGACCTCGAGAACGCAGAATGTCTGAAGCTTGCCGTCAGCAAGGCGCTAGGCGTTGGAATCGTCGGTGCGTCGGCGGTGGTAAAGGTGCCGCAGATCATCAAACTCGTGCGTTCGCAGTCGGCCAGCGGCGTGTCGTTCCTCTCGTACGCCCTCGAGACAAGCAGCCTGCTCACCTCGCTTGCCTATAACTTCCGCAATCAGAACCCCTTCAGCACCTACGGCGAGAGCGCGCTGATCATGGGTCAGAATGTGATCATCACGATGCTGGTGCTAAACTATAGTGGGCAACCGGGACTGGCGGCGGTTTTTGTCGCCCTGTTGGCTGTCGGAGTCTATTCGTTGTTTGATTCGAAGGTGGTGAATATGGACACACTTAGCTACCTCCAGGCTGGCGCTGGTGTTGTCGGCGCCGCGAGCAAGCTGCCGCAAATCTTGACCATCTGGCAAGAGGGAGGCACCGGGCAGCTGAGCGCGTTTGCCGTAAGTTTTCTCCGCCTCCCTTGTGGTATTCCAAGCTTCATTTTACTGACTCGGTTTCCTTTCGCTCCATCAGGTCTTTAACTACCTCGCCGGTTCTCTGTCTCGAATCTTTACCACCTTGCAGGAAGTCGACGACAAGCTTATCCTGTATGGGTTCATTGGAGGCTTTGCGCTCAACTTGGTCCTCGCTCTGCAGATGGTTTATTACTGGAACGCGCCCTCGGCCAAAGCCAAGGGTAAACGCAAGGAGAAGCTCCCAGCTCCCACGGAGAAGGGCGCACCGTCATACGCCGCTGTCGCTGCTTCGTCATCGGGCACGCCTTCCAAGAAGGGCCCCACCACTCGTCGTCGCGGTTAGATGCTATAGCACGTCCGATGACTTCTCTCTGGGTGGAACAGATGGAAGACGACTGTCCTCAACTAAAAGCCGCATATCTTTATTAATGAAAAAAGGCGTTTATCTGGGCGATGGTGATGTCGAATAAGGAGTGCAGTTCAAGTGCGACAAAGCTGCCATCCAGTGACGAGAAACCCGTTGCATGCCGAACTATTCCACAAGCGACACCGGACTCGAGACTTTGGTCTGGCGGTGTGATCAAGCTCTGGGCCACAGCCTGGTGCCAAAGGCGAAATATTTAATTTGATAGGGATATAACATTGACACAATCATCATACGCCTCGAACATGGCAGTTCTTTTCTGTGCCAACAAGCAGTACTTTGGATTTCAGGAATGACAGTCAACCCAGCCGTTGACATTGTTGAACTCTGTGTCAGCATGCATTGTCCCTGCCTCCTGACATGATCACGTGTGAATTCCCCTTTCTTTATCCGCTTTGTTCACCGCCCCGCGAATTCTTGTGCATTGCATTGACCCTTGTTGCATTGTGCTCCGTTCTCCGTTTGATGGGGCCAGTCTGGACTCGGGGCTTAAAAACGTTGTTCGCCAGTAACCCGGGCGCCAAGAGAAACTGGACCGACAAGGCTAGAATGCGAAATCGGTCCTGCAGAAAAAAAGATAGCAAATGCAACGTACATGCAACAATGTGCTGGCCTCCTATCTCTCACATTGTCCAACAGCTGGAAAGTTTTGGAACTGTTGTCCATGGGCGGTAGGACGAGGTAAGGTGATACAGGGACGGTTCGGTCGGTGAGCTTGTTACAAATACATAACTGGGGACATCCTCGTCTCTCACTATGACTTCCTCATCCCGCTTTTCGATGGCGCCATCCCGACAAAACCCTATCACCCTCGCAAATACCGTCATGTGTTGCACTTGACCGGTGGCGTGCTCTTGATTCTTCCGTAATTCCCATTCTCTCTAATCGTATTCTTGACGTCTGTGGTGTTCTGAAACGGTTGGATAGAGCCATATTACTAGCTCGGAGGATCTGTCAGTGGGGAGCAGAGGGAGCACAGAGAAAGAGGAAGGAGCCCCGTGTCTAACTCGTTCAAGTTAAACTCCATTCTCCCTGCTCACTTCTTTTCTCTCTTCCTCTTTTTACTCTACTCGAACTTCAGGATCCCTTGCCAAATTCTTATCTTTCGTTGGTTTTTGGTGGCCTTTGGGGTTCTAGCCAGTCGGCCCAGATATCAAGATCGAAAAAGGGGCACCGCACCAATATAAACACATCAAAATTCCCCCATTGGTGGTCGTTTTGGTTGGTCTTGAGAATTCCCCGATTGAAAATCCACCACACCACCACCCTCACTCACTCCCTCACCCCCACGCCGATTTTACGTATAAGCTTTTCCACGTGTCTGTTCCTCACATAAGAAACAGCCGTTTAAAGGCAGAATGCCTCCCGATCTCAACTCCTTGCCTGCCTCGCCGGCAATCGTACCCGGCGGCGGTGGTCATGTAGAGAATGGCACTCTCAACGGCAACAACATCACCAATGGCGGAAGAGGAGGGCCCAGGACAAGCAATGGCAATGGCAGCAGCAGCCCTGCCCAGGGACTCGGAGCAGGAACCGGCAACAATAAAAGACCAAACATCCTCTACATAATGGCAGATCAACTCGCCGCTCCTCTACTCAAGATGTACAACCCATCCTCGCAAATCAAGACGCCCAACCTGGACAAACTAGCCAGCAAATCCGTCCAGTTCGACTCGGCCTACTGTCCCTCCCCCCTCTGCGCTCCTTCACGGATGAGCATGATCACAGGCCTCTTACCCATGAAGATCGGGGCCTTTGACAACGCAGCCGCTATATCAAGCGACATCCCCACCTACGCGCATTACCTCCGCCGCGAAGGCTATCACACCGTCTTGGCAGGCAAGATGCACTTTGTAGGCGACCAGCTGCACGGCTACGAGACCCGCCTGACGAGCGACATCTACCCCGGCGACTTCGGCTGGGTGGTCAACTGGGACGAGCCGGATACAAGACTGGAGTGGTATCACAATGCCAGCTCCATCTTGCAGGCGGGCACTTGTGTGCGGAGTAACCAGCTTGATTACGACGAGGAGGTCATGTACAGGTCTACGCAGTTCTTGTACGATCATGTGCGCGAAGGGCCGGAAGATGAGCGACGGCCGTTTTGTCTGACCGTTTCGCTTACGCATCCTCATGATCCTTATACTATCGAGGAGAAGTACTGGGATTTGTATGAGGGGGTTGATATTGAGCTTCCCAAGGTTAGGATCAGGAAGGAGGACCAAGATCCGCATAGCAAGCGGTTGTTGAAGGTTTGCGACTTGTGGGATAACGAGTTCAGTGATGAGCAGATTCGACGGGCGAGGAGGGCGTATTACGGGGCGGTTAGTTATGTGGATGATTGTATTGGGAAGTTGCTGGATACCCTTCGAAGATGCAGACTGGACGAGAATACCATTGTGGTGTTTAGCGGTGATCATGGGGATATGCTGGGCGAGAGGGGGCTCTGGTACAAGATGAATTACTTTGAGAGTTCAGTACGGGTGCCACTGCTGGTTTCGTACCCGAGGTGGTTTGAGCCGAGGAGGGTCAAGGAGAACGTCTCGACGCTGGATATTCTGCCGACCATGTGCGACTTTGTTGGGGTCAAGCCGTTCCCTGGTTTGCCGATGGATGGTATTTCATTGCTGCCGCATTTGGAGGGAAGGCAGGGGCATGATACGGCTATTGCCGAGTATACTGGCGAAGGGACCATTAGTCCGCTGATGATGATTAAGAGGGGGAGGTGGAAGTACATCACTTGTCCTGCCGACGGGTCACAGCTTTATGACCTCGAGTCTGACCCGCTTGAGCTGAATGATCTGGCGAAGCGGCTGGTTGACGATGGCGAGGCTGTGGATGATGAGGTTCAGACAGTCTTTGAGGCGTTTGAGGAAGAAGCCAGGGCTACGTGGGACTTTGAGAGAATCACCAAGGAAGTGCTCATCTCTCAGAGAAAGCGCAGGCTGGTTTGGTCTGCGCTGAAGAAGGGCAGGTTTACCAGCTGGGATTACAACCCTATTGATGATGGGAGGGAAAAGTAAGTCGTCTACTCACACCCCTTATTTGGTTATACTACCAATGCTAACACCTCTCTCTTCCTCTTCAGGTATATTCGCTCTCATATTCCACTGGACGACCTTGAGCGCAGGGCTCGTTACCCAGCCGTCGATACATACGGTCGTGAGACTGGGTCTGTCATTACGGTTGACCAAGCTGGCTCACACGGCGAGTAGGGCCTTTTAAGATTCTGTGTTTCAGTATGATTTCATTACCGGAGTAAGAGTATGGAATTCTTTTTCGGCGATGATACCTTTAGCATAATTTCTAAACTGGGTTCAACATCAATATCTTGGGGCGCAAACAACTTTAACATTGCGAGCGAGGCGCTAGTATTCTGGCTTGTTCTTTTTACAGGTTATTAGCATTGGGGCAGTACACGCATGGATTTCTTGAGTTGGGTAATTAGCACTATAATGAGAGTAGCACAGATTGATTAGTGCAGTTGATCAGATAACGAGTTTAATCTGAAGCCGTCCTAAGGAGCATTGCGACTATACAATGAATCGGACCAAAAGAAGCCCAGAGCAGACAAAGTTCCTCGTAGGACTTGCATTCCCGAGAGAACTCCGTCTTTTAAAGGTCTTTAAAGGTCTTGGCACGGAGGCCTTAGGGGTCCCACTTCGGTCAACGGCCCCACATTCTGGCCGACAAGGTCCCCGCCCCTCCCCCACACTCCTTGGTCGATCTGCCAGAAGCTTAAACTTGGAGCAAACAAAAAGTTACCAAACAAATTTGCCCAGGTAGACAACGAAACCTCCTTGCGACAGCACAACATAACTGAAATCAGGATCGCAGAACGAATTTTAATCCGACATCCGACGTCCACTAGCCTTACTTTGTATGCGAGAATTAGGTATCCGACCCTGACGATCTAATACCAACCCAGCCGAACGGTCTTCCATCTTCGCTTTTCCAATTCGAACCCCAGATCGCGTCGCGTCGCAAACGGCCTGGAATATCGTACACCTAAACCCGACTAAATCTTTTGCACCAAGGATAGGATACAATCTCGACGCAACACGTTGGGCGGCAGGAGAAATAAAGAACGAGGGAAGGTCATCCAGTAATCATGGCGTCTCTCAACCTGGCTCCCGAGGAGCTCAAGCAGCTCGAAATGATGCGCAACCGATTCAAGCAGCTGAGCAGCAGTTTGGACAGTCTATTAAGGGACGTTTACAATATTCAGCCTCTTCCTAGCGGGTATGTAGATTCCTCATACACTCTCTCTCTCTCATCCAATACCTTCTTTTCCTCTTTCCGCCAACAGACAACTAACTCAAGGCAGAGAATCAATCCAAACCTCAGCCTCCATCCTCCAACAACACATAAAATCAATCCAAGACATCTCCAGCGAAAATGCCCATCTCCTCCAGCGCCTCGTCGTCCACCCATCAACAAACTACCCAGGCCGAACCCAAGAAGGTATCCTCCTCACCCTCCTTCGCAAAAAGCTCGAACCAGAGATAGAGCACTGGGTCGAAGACGCGCGGGAAGCAGCCAAAGACGCAGGGATCGACATATCAAAACTCAGCGGGGGATCACGTTTCGCCGGGAGCGGCGAAAGCGGCGGCACCGACGAGGACGACGAGGACGCCTACGGATACGACCCCGACGCGGCAAACTCCAACGACATTTTCAACGAGCAGTGGGCTGATATTAGGGGCATGTGTAATGATGGGATAGTGGATTATATTACTAATGAGGCGAATGAGCCGTATACGGTCGCGGAGAGGGCCATGGGGACGCATAATGTAAGGACTGGGTTGAGGAGGAATCTTGAGGAGGATGAGGATGAGAGTGAGGAGGAGGAGGAGGAGGAGGAGGATGAGGATAATAGGATGGATGAGGATGTGATGGAGATTTCTAGGCCTGGAGTAGTGCCGCCTCGTCGACCAGGTGCTGCTGCTGCTGCCGTTGGTGGTATAGAGGGGAATCAGCTTCAGCCAGAACATATGCTTTGGTATTTGGCTAGGGGTGATGTTAGTATCCCGCCGAATTTAGATATGGAGTATCTGCGTAGGACCAAGGAGGCGGCGAAACGGGCGGGTCCGGGGAGGTAAAGAAAGGAACACGTCGCGTTTCACTCTTTCATCATTTCAGGTGTTCGGGACTCTCTTGCGAGCTAGCTATATGGCAAGATATAGGGAAGGCACGGTTTACGTGGCGTACTGGCCAGTTCTTGTATGATTCACAGCGAAGCGAGGAAAAACAAATAGCCCCCAAGGGCATGATACCCAACTATTGTAACATCAATCAATTTTTGTTTGGTGTTTGGGCCCTGGTTCGAGGCAGGCTCAATCAAGCAACTGTAGGCGGTACTGTCACCACAGTCGGGGGTCAAACAACTTGTCCATTCCTCAACCTGATACTGGCCCTGAATCGGGCCCGGCAGGCACTGACAAACATAATGTGCCGCTGTTCATAGCATATCCTCGCCAACAACACCGGCACGTAATCTTTTGGGGGGTCAATGCCTGCCGGGAAGAGAGACATCACGGTCTGCGCCCGGCACAGGCTTTTAATATGAGCGGATGCTCACTCGCCATTATCCAGCGACCAGCCCTCCTCGTCCTGCGTCAGTGATGCCAACAAGCTTGGCCTGATAAGGAGATAAGGTACCTAGGTTGATGATATCTGTAATCGCTTCCCAGACATCAAGGCCTCGGATCCGTGAGCCCCATTGTCTGAGTACACAGAAGTGAGTGACATCAGATTTACCAGCCCTCCTCCAAAACTTCAACGGCAGAACTGTGTCATTTGTGGATAACACGTCCGGTATCCCAGTTACGATCATGTCCACGGACGTAAATACGTAGTTGTGAGATAGCGATGTGAGAGTGAGATGATCTTACTGCTCGAGGTAAATTTGTTGGACCTGTCATTTTAATACTACACTGTGCTGCTTTCACTCTGATAATTCCTTCAAGGGGTTTTCTTGACTTCCAATCACGCATGCTGCTGCTCGCTGTTGATCCCAGAATAAGCCAGCCACACTCGAACAGCTATCCCAATCCGGAATCTCATCCCGCCAAGACAACAACTCCAGAGTAAGCTCAGCTCAGCCCATTCACCAAGACGGACGAGCAACACGTTGAAGTCCTCTGCAAGTTTGTTGTAAGTCCAGATACAAACTATCCAATGAAGCTGTTTTGTTTGTTTTCCCGCCCATCGCTGTTGGGCCGAATCGAGGATGCATCAAGCAAGTTTTGGTGAACGTCTCGGCCGAGCCCGTGTTGATATTCGGGTCGGCTCGAGGAACTGAACTGAGAACGAGGCTGGGCGCGCTGATCTGAAAGCGGACTGGTGAATCTGATCTCCGGCAATGTTTGGGTTTCCACGTGTGCTTTCTTTGTCTACCTCAAGCAGATGATTGGCGACATCGTTTTATATCCTTGTCTTCTGCTGTCAGCTTGCAAGTTATTTCGACACAAATAATATCCACCTTTGTTTCTTGCTTCCTAGGCCATCTGCAATTCCCTGGTCAGCAGTCCTCTTCCTTTTTCATAGTGGCTGACTTGTACAATCAGGCGCTGATCGGTCAGCAGTCGTTCCGGATCATGGGCTTGGACAAGATAACCAGCAAATCGAGAAACGAGGGCGACCCGTTCAAGATCTGTCCTCACATCCCCTCGGGCTCACTTGACCTGATGTGGCAGGCCGAACCCAGCCCGACAACATATAAACAGAACGCACCAATATTCAAGAATACTGGCAAAGGTTACACCTTGACTACCGCCACTCGTCGCAAATTGGGCTTCTTCGATCTGCCGCCCGAGATCCGTCTTCAGATCTACGAGACGGTAAATCAGCTCACGCCTGTGGTACCACGGCAGCTGGCCCTTGGATATCCTGATTATTATCCGAAGCCGTACATTGTCGAACCTGTGGTCCGCTTCCTGGCCAAAGAGACACAAGAGAGCGAGGAGAAAAGGGACGTGGATGATGAGTGGACACTCATCGAGTTCGAAGATCTGGGTCTGGGGTCGACCGCGAGTAATAACAACAGAAAAACGGACAAAAGTGTGGTGGCCAGGGAGGTGATGGAGCCAAGGTCAACCAGTGAGCAAGCAGCTTCAACTTGCAGCAGCAGCCGTCGACTTCTCTCGCCGCATCGACCACGAGGCTACATCCCTCATGCCCTCCTCCGTACATGCCGGAGACTGTACAGAGAAGCCCGCTGCGTCCCTTTTTACGAGAATGAATTCGTCTTCGCGACGTGGTTCTCGACAGGTTCGTCGACGGCGCTTGCCTTCATTAGAGGGCTCAAGGCGTGGCAGTGGGCAGCCATGACATATGTGAGGTTGGAGATCCCGCTCGAGGACATTGACGGCTCCAACAAGCTGCATCTGGCCAACTGGGAGGCTCTCTGCGAGAAGTGGGCGTTTGGACTGCGCGGGCTGAGACTGACGATTGTGCACTTGCCCAATCTCATGACGCTAAGCAGTGGCGGCGGTGATTCCGCAGAAAAGAGAGGAGCTTCGCTGGCGGCCATCTGTCCAGCGCCGGGAGCAGAAGGCTCGAGGGTCAACTATCCTTGGATTGACGCCGGACTGAAGAAACTCGAGGCCCTGCGGAGATTGGAAGTGGAGCTGAAGACCACCATGTTGACCGATAACCAGAAATTGGATTGGTGTGAGGGTCTAAAGGGAATGCTGTCGAGAGGACTCCAAGGAGGGAAGGAAGATGTTGAGATTGCCTGTGTGAGGGCCAAGGTCAATTGAGGTCTGTCCGGATGCAGGTCTGACGAGATGGTCAGCTTTGCTCTTCAACAATTGTCAGGGGATCAGAGAGAACAAATGTCAAGATTTCTTGTGCACATCATCGTATGGTGTTACTATATCCGTACAGCGGTGTACTTACAGTGTATCTTGTAGACTTTCCAGTTTGCATCTTCAGCTTGTTCAAGATCTGTTTCATGCATTTATTTCCCACTCTCCACTCGGCCGATGGGTTTCAAGTTGTGAGAGGCAATGACGTCTTCCAAAAAAGCTCCCAATCAGATTCCCTGGATCAGGTTTTCCATCTGTCCATCGAGGTGGATTCCCATTTTCCTAGGCCCTTGGATCCTCATGTTCTAGACCGCTCTCATCAAGGGCAGCAGGGCAGGTACGGGGAGCGCACTGGAGCGTAATTTCCTCCATGTGCGCTAACCGTAGTGTACGGATACCAGAAATGGATTCCCTTTAGGATGGGGTTTTTGGGGTTTTCGATAGTGGATCTTGGTAAAACGTACGAATACGCATCGAGGTCATTGTGGAAAACAATCCTTGTTGTGGCTGCTTGTTAATGCTGTAAGACCACTTGTCATTCCGATGAAGGCAACAGGCTGAAGACAATCCTGTGTCATGCTGCGATAAACAGCGTTGGCATAAATGTCCTTTGGTTTGGCTATTGAACCGAGACAGCCAGCAAAATCGACCTCTCCAGGTCGGCGATCATCCAAGGGGCGGGGCGCTTGGAAACTGTGGGGAAGCTTGAGCGACGGGAGAAGCAGATCCAGACTCTCACTAGATTTAGAGGGGGACATGGCAGGTGCGACGTGCCTCATGATCGGGAGATCATGTTGGTATTAAATGGCTGAGGAGAGAGACTGGGATGGTCCCCTAAACCTCTCAGCTCATTTGCAGATACGGGCGGTTCCAAGTCGAACCATATCGAATTTCATATCTTTCCTGATGATTGATCATATCCGAGCAGAGACACTGACATCGGCCAAAATCAAATCTCGCTGTCTCAAAGCCAAGCGGATCAGCAAAAGTTGAAACTTGGCTATGAAATGGTTTCCGTTTTCTTGGCCAGGGTCTGCTAAGAGATCCTCAAACTTGGCCTTTTGTACTCCGTACCCTGTCCTATACACGTACAACGTGTACAGGCATGTTCCTACTCGGATAATGCGACATTTCTGCTTAAACGCGTACCTTGAATTCACCGTCGTCAACGCCGTAAATCATGCCATGGAGGAAATAGAAAAGTCTTCAAGAGAAGCTAGACAATCGAGTTCGGCATCAACTTTTCAAGCCGATGATATGATGTTGGTCCAGCCCCTGTCGAAAAACTGTGCGGCTCTTGGCGGTTAAGGGCCGGGATCCACTTAGCTGGCAGTTACGGAGTGATTACCCAATCGTAAAGAACCCCATCATGACGGCTCATCGGTGCGTTTGATGAGATCTTTGCTCACCCACTCAGTCTCAAATGTTCAACCACTGCTTGGGTTATTAGACACCGATATTGCGGTATGCCGCTACCAGTGTTTCTTGACATTTAAATGCACCTAGAAAGGGGTGTGTTCTCGAAGCGGGAAGGCGTCGTGTTTCCTCACGAGCTGGGGCGCCACGAAACGGGGCAGGCGGGCAGTTGAGAAATTAGCGGCCGATCCAACGATGTCACACTGTTGCTAAAGACGAGCTATTTCAAGCCAACTCCCGAGAAATGGATCTTGTTGGTGTCGGCATTGAGAGAGACCTTTTTCATTCCTTCTTGGTGAACCCATTGTCCAAAATATAAATCCAAGTGCAGGGAGCTGCCAGTCAGACCGGCCCACCCATTCAAGATACAAAACCAATCAGACGGGAAAGCTTGGCCAGGAACGGAGTACAAAATGTGGCACCGCAAATCGCTTTGAATCTTGTTGATGGCGGCCGGGGTCATTCCCAGACGTGGGCCTTAAACCTGGCTGTGTTGTTTCGAGGAGAGAAGAAGTCTTATCCCAATCAGGACACCTACATAGCCGAAGGCAAGAGTAGCCATGTTGCTACTCCGTACAGTACATATCCATAACCTTGATTCTTTGCCTTTGTCGCGGCTGGGCAAACTCTCCATACCTGCCAACCTGGTACAGTATTGATTGTCAGCTGAGGAACTGATAAGTGCCCTTTCCTTCCCACCAATCGTCCAGTGGCTTTGCCTTCCGCCTTCAACTTCTCCTTTCTCGACATCTCCTTACCATTGTCTGCAGTCAAGCATCTGCAGCCGTCCTCATCTTTTTCTTTCTCCATTTTTCCTTTCGGGTCAGACGGATACGGATACTCGCGTTCTCTCTTTTGCTTTCGAGTAGTGATCCGTTGCTATCTTCTTGTGGTGTTGCTGAGGAGTTGCAAGTCACCTTCTGTTCCTTCCTTTTCCTTAGAGATATTTCCTATCTCCTTCGGAAGGCACCATATAGGCTGGTAAAAGTCTACCGCGAGAAGACAACGTCAATTCTTAATCCTCACACCGACCGGTATGTCTTGGTCCCGACCCGATCTTTGCACAAGAACACATGCGAGTTAGATGGTCGTCCGGGATGCTTCACAATGCATGTGAGATGGTCCACGAGCTGGCTTGAAGTTTGGCACTTGGAATAAAACATCCTCTTGATCGAATTTGCTCCTTGTCACCAACCGCGTTCAACTTGGAACCCCCAAAACCAACCCAAGAGCAAGATCTTGAAGCCCAAGACAGACCTGTTCGAATGCTGATGGTGACCTGCGCCGCATGATAGAACCCCCTCGTCACACTTCCAGCTTGAGGCTGATGGCATCCCGTCCATGGTGGGCGAACAACAAGATGCTCCATTTTCTTCCCCGTCCAGTTTCGGGTGCCAGTACCCTCCTTCGTCTGGTACCCCGTCAAGGATGGGCTGGCAATTTTGTCAGGCAAATACTGCCGAGCTTCGTGGCCGATGCCATCTTTCCCGACCACAAGCCGAACTATAAGCTCCACCCGACCTCGTACCTCGACGGCCTCCGCGGCATAGCCTCCTTTATCGTCTTTTTCTGCCACTATACCGAGAACAACTGGTCTGCGTTGACGCCTTCCTACGGACTCGAACCCGACAAGTCGGACAGTTTCGTACAGCTACCGTATTTCCGCATCATATTCTCGGGTCGGCCCATGGTCCACATTTTCTTCGTCATCTCGGGTTTCGTCCTCTCCTACAAGCCGATCAAGTCAATCCATGCCCGCGACTTGGACAAATGCTACACGGCCCTCGCCTCATCGACCTTCCGCCGCGCTTTCCGTCTCTTCGGGCCCTGCATCGCATCGACTTTCATAATCATGATCCTCATCCAGTTCGGCTACCTCTCGCACGTCAGGCCCTGGGGTGAACAGATCCGGAACTGGATCAGCGTCGTGTTCCATCAGATCACATGGGGCTGGGATTGGGACCGAGATCTGCGGCCCGGATACGATATCCATCTGTGGACGATTCCGATCGAATTTGCCCACTCGATGCTGCTTTTCATGGTCATCATGATGGTCTCTCGAGTGCGGATGCGTGTGCGCCAGGCGATGGTGTTTGGACTCATGGTGTATTGTCTGGCATGTGGAAAATGGGCCGGGTTCGAGTTCTTGACGGGCTTGTTCCTCGCCGAGTGGCATGTGCTAAAGTCCAACCAGAGTCATGCCAAGGAATGGGAATCGTCCGATCTGTTAGATTATGCCAACCCTTCACGAAGATCGGTGTTTTGGCGGATTGGAAAGCCCGCCCTTCACTTCTTCATAATTGCCGTGGGCCTGTTTCTCGGTGGGTGGCCGAATCACGACGCCGAGAAGACGTGGGGTATTCGATGGTTCCTGGAAAAGACTCCGTCTCCTTTTGCGGAAATGGGTGGTCTGGCGCCCCAAAAGTTCTGGTTCGGTGTCTCGGCTGCCTTCATCGTGTGGACCGTCGGGGAGGTTGGTGTTCTCAAACGATTATTCGAGGGCCCAATCGCACAGTACTGCGGCCGTATCAGCTATGCCATCTACATCTGCCATGGTCCTGTGCTGGATATCTACCAGAAAAAGTTTCTGGGACGTCCGTTCGAGCCGGCCAAGGGCGAACCGGGCCAGAAGGACTTTAAGGCTGCAGTCGTGGGCTGGGGCGTCAAGAACTGGTTCGGAATCGAGACCAAGTCACAAATAACCATCGGCTGGTTCGTCGGCTTGTTGGTTCTCGGACCCCTCGTCATTTGGGCAGCGGATATCTTTTGGCGGGCGATCGACAATCCTGTTGTCAGCCTGGGCAAGAAGATGGAGAATGCCGTCCTGGATGATGCAGAACCGAGTCCAAGGGCCCAGGGATATTCTCCTGCTGCATGATGAAATATTTTCGTTGCTCTGCTGTTTCCTGTTCGATTCTTCTTCTTGGTAGAGGTTTGGCTTTTAATCTTTTTTGTATATAAATATTATAGAAACATAGCAAGGTTTGTCTATATACTTGTACATTATTCGTTGGTTGGAGTTTCGGGCGGCGGCGATACCTGTGCATTTATCATTGGATTAAATAGAGAGACCAAGTTTCCATTTTTATTTTATGAGCAGGCAGCAGTCCGTATATAGCCTGGTTGATTCCAAACGCTGCTCCACCTACCTGTGTGGTCCTTTTGATTCCAATATCGTGGGACGCAATGTCACCTACTATTACGACGACGTTAATATTGGCCCATATGCCGTGCACCCGGTTGTATATGTCGTGGGATAGCTATGTCTCCCGTTATGGACATATTTTGAGAAGGCTTTATACCCGGTTGACTCCTGAATGGTCGCTCTTCGTCGGTGGACTTCACCCCTAGTACGAGGTAATACCTACGTATAAAACGGCCTCACCGTGTTAGACTTGCTGCAAGGTTCGCTCCTCGGACTAGCAAGTAGGTGCTATATCAGAGACCAAAATCCGAAGAACTCGCATATCAAGACGATCTGGGTAGCTGTCGAATGAAGTTTTCGTTATTTGGTGACCTCAGGACTTCTAACCTGTGACAGCTCACTCCACACTTTAATAAAGGCCATCCGAATTCATGACCACATACTAAACAAATTATGACCTTGCTTGATAATTCATGAAACCGTAAACTGGGCTAAGTCCTGACACCATCAATAAACCGCTCATCAGCATCAACGAGTTCTGAATTTGTTGATATCCTAACGGATATTACCTAGATCCGTAACGGTATACTGGTAGCCTCGTCAAAGAGCTCCCCAGGCACATGTAAGACCCGTGACCCCTGTATGTACACTACAATGCCGCCGCCCCGCCCCGCCAAACTCTCGCTGTGGCCCGACAGTGTCACGCTGAAAACCACCATCAGGCCCACAACTCCCCGTGCTCCCACACCTTGGGTGCATGCTTTCTCCACCAACACTGCACCAGGAGACTGGGATTGGCCCAGTGTAACCTGGGATGATAAGGCGATAAGGATGGCGGGCACGAGCAGTCGAGCAGTGGGAATGTTTGGAAGGCGGAGATAGTTCCCGACCGGACCTGAACTGAACTCGAACCAACCTTGTGACCGCAGCCTTCCGTATCAACCGCTACGATTCTTGTTGTTCGTTTGGTGTGCACATCCGCCACCAAAGTTTCCTGGGAGTTTGGGTGTTTTTCTTCCAGAAAACCTTCTATCATTACCTAGGCGACACAAGCGGAAGTGAGCTACCGACCGCACTTTGCCCCTCACTTCCTATCTATATTTATGGCGACATTTCGAGCTAACAGCAGCTAGAAACAGGACGCCAACAGACCAGACGAACTTGCGCCCAGACTACTTACCTCTCAATTATCCAAATCACGGTTATAAACAGCCAAAAACGCGACTTGATCGCTCAGTTGTTTCGTCCGATGTGCAGATATGGCGACCCATGACAGAGGAGGCACATCATCACAGGCCCCTACCATCAGCGATTCCGAGTCGGGAAGCTCATATGTTGGCAGCGGCCAGTCAAGTCCCCGTTCCTCTAGCTGTCGTTGGAGGACTACCCGATTTCATGATCAGGAATGCTCTCGTTACTTCGACTGCCCCTCTCATATCGTCGAGCGCGCCCTGTCACATAATGGAGAGGAGGACGACGAGGACGAGAATCACACACAGGGATATGACGGACGGGGACACACGGAACAAGAGGAGGTAGAAATAACAGGCCACGGCCATGATACGTCTGGCAACGGGACCGTCTCGCCAGTTAGTGATGACAGCCGGAGCGATGCTGGTCAGGGCCCGAGAACTCGTGAGGCAGTCTCCCCGTCACGCGAGGCGTCGACGGCTAACGGTACCGAGGAATCCCCGGATGGAGAGGACGAAGTTGAAATCACAGGAAGTCGCAATATTTCAGAGAATCCAGAAGCAGGTCGGGTATTTGTACCCAGGCGAGGGGCGAGCGGATCCGCCGAAAACCCCATCGTCTTGCCGGACGATTCCCCTCCACAAAGTCGCAGCCGACGTCAACCTTATACCGTCACTGCCCCTAGCTCGTCTGTCGGGCAAGTGGCCCAACAAGCGACTCCCGCCTCATCTACTCTACCAGCTACGAGATATCCTCCTGCTGTTTTCCCTCGTCCTTCAGAAGCCGAAGAGGAAGCCCAATTCCATGGTTTCCGAAATTCAGGTTTCACGCGCCTCTCGGAAGCAATACTCGAGAGCCAAGCAACTCGACCCCCTCTTGCCCGGCCACCGCCCAGATCTCCAGATATAGTCCTCCCAAGGTGGCAGCCCGACGCCGAGGTGACCTACTGTCCCATATGCACCACACAATTCAGTGTCTTTGTTAGGAAACATCACTGCCGGTAGGTTCGGGCCTGATCCAAACCCTCGTGGTTCTGCTGCTGACCCCCATGTTTAGAAAATGCGGACGGGTGGTCTGCAATTCATGCTCTCCCCATCGCATCACAATTCCCTACCAATATATTGTTCGGCCGCCCGGCACGCCCTCATTCACACAATCGAGAAATTCTTCATACCAGGGAAGCAGAGACCAAATCATTGGCGGTGGAGAGAGGGTGAGGCTGTGTAACCCCTGCGTACCAGATCCAAACGTCGCTCCGCCACAGCAAGCTCAGAGCGGGCATTCACGGTCCCAAAGTAGCCTTGCTGAAGGTGCTGGACCGTACACCACCCAACCGACCAATCAGACCTCCAATAGCGGAATTTGGGGGTCCTTTTTTGGTGAGGCACCTGCGAATAACGCTCACGCTAGAAGCCGGAGTGTTACCATGGTAAGTGCTAACTCGTATGCTACGTATAGTCGGTATGCTAACTGAGGACCAACAGCAGCATGGCGGACCATCGGGATCGAGAGGGGTCCAGTACAATCCGGTCTCAACCGAGAATCAAATCCTCTCGGGCACACCTCCGTTTACATATCGCCGCCTCAGACCCACGGACCCCACTGGCCGCAGCAGTAACAGTGGAGCAGGGCCTTCCTTATTTGCAACTGGTTCAGTACTTAGTCGTCCCCTCCCGCCCCAGCCTCTTGCTGAGGAAGATGAATGTCCGGTCTGCCACAGAGAACTTCCTTCCCGATCCCTTCGGAACGCTGAAGCCCTGCGGGAAGCACACATCACAACGTGCATCACTTCGCATAGCACTTATAGTGGAGGTGTCCCCCCCGAGGCTCAGGCATCCACTGGGGGCCCTGGACCTTCGCTTATACGCCGGACAGGCATGTTTCCGTATGCGGCGACGGAGAAAGACTGCGTAGATTCGGCCGAATGCACCATCTGCCTAGAGGAGTTTGAGGTGGGTGTTCCCATGGCCAGGTTGGAGTGCCTCTGTCGATTCCATCGGGATTGTATTACGGCGTGGTGGGAAAGGCATCCGGGCCGTTGTCCGGTTCACCAGCACGATGGTTTCGGGTATTGAAGAGGTCCTTTTTTTTTTTTTTGGCTTTGTTTTGGGATATAGATAATGCAGCGAAACTAATTGCTGTGTTATGGATTTGCATAGTCTACTCATACTTTGACTGTCAGCGATGGATTTCCCTAGAGGAGACCAAATCGTGAGACTCCTGCTGTTGGTATTATATAGGCGCCTAATATTCAGGCAGCACTACTCTCATATACAGGCACCAGTCCAATTTCAGAGGTATTTATTCAAGCCAGTCAAGGCATTTATTCAAGCCAGTCAAGGCATTTATTCTAGTCTAGTCAAGGCATTTATTCGAGATAGTTAGAGCATTTAGTCCAGCCCAGTCAAGGTATTTATTCGAGCTAGTTAAAGCCTCTATTCCAACAAGAGTAGTGCCTATATATAAGAAGACTAGTGCCTGTATATGAGAGGACTGGTACCTGTATATTAGGCGCCTTTATATATTATTTTTCGCACTTTTGTCTCCGAGCTCCTTCAAGCCGGCGAATTGCGATATGTTTCGATGCTTCTTGGACTTTGTTGTCCTATCCCGTCTTTTCAAAAGGGGCAGTCGGGGCAATTAATCGCCGATGCCCGATTGACCTCTGCTCACACCGGGTTCGGCACCAACCGCCCGCCCCCTCCCCGCATGAGATCGATATCAGCTGTCATATCACTCCCGTCCAGCCTGACAATCCGAGCGCTCGCACTTACTGTATCCTCAAAGTGATTGCTTCGTTGTGTCACGACCGCTCTTCTCATCTCGTCAAAGTTTGATACTATCTACGTTTCACGACATCGACAACTATCATCTCGCCATCACCTAGATAACTCAACCATCTTGCTTTAATTTATGTAACTGGGTCTTTGTTGTCCTCCCCGGTATCGCGCCTCCTCATCCCAACGTCACCCTGATCGCGAGACGTCACCTCGACAACACAACACCTCAGTCAGCCTTGCTTGGAATCTGTGTTGGGTATCTCGCAAGTAACCAATCCCATCAAGAAGCTCACCAATACATTGTGATATCAACAACCGAGAAAAAACAACAACCTATCACCAGGCCCGAAATAAGACGACGACGACATACCCAAATCGCTCGCTCCATCAGATCACCCCCTTGTAACAACAACATACTACCAACCTGTTACGACCCTATCCATCTTACCCTCCAAACAAACTCCATCAAAACTAAAAAATGTCCCAACCAACTCCCACCTTCACAACAACAAGCCCGAGTAGTCTAATCCGCCTCCTCCAAGGCATAACCCCCCTCCTATCATCCTTCACAACAGGGCTATCCCTCTCCCTCTCCGTAATCCTCGTCCCGCGGCTCCTCGAGTCCCCCTCCCCTCTAATACTCCGCCAATGGCTCTCCGCCTTCCACCAGGGCAAGAAACTCATCCCCGGGCTGAGCATCCTGTCCTCACTCGGCTATTTCCTCCTCTCGTGGTGGCACTTCCACCCCTCTGGTGGTAGTAGTACCAATGGTAGATTGAGCAAAATCTACCTACTCGCGGGGGTTGCAACGCTGAGTATAGTACCTTATACCCGAATTATAATGTGGCCTACGAACCTAAAGTTGATGGCCAAGGAGGAAGAATTTTCGAGCTGGGGGGTTGTTGAGACTGCTAGAACGGCAACTAAGGAGGGGGAGGAATTAACCGCCAAGATTGTGAGAGAAGAGGATCATGTTTTGGTTACAGAGGAAGAAGAGAAGGGAGCTAAATATCTGGTTGATCATTGGGGCTTGTTGAACTTGGGACGGGCTGGGTTGGTTGGTCTGGCTGCTGTTTTGGGGCTGGGAGCTGGGTATATCTAATGGACTGACGCTAAGATGGTAGAGAGAACATGTCTTGGTTTACTGGGGCGGCGGATCGTAATTGTAAATGCGTATGAAGGGATGCCCGAAAAGTCGGTCCCTTGTTAGTGGTCCATGAACTTGGTATTTGGGACTCAAGAAGAGAATGCGGAATGTGGTGTCGTGTACGAATATGTTGTTCTCGGTTGGGTATAGACGAGGCCGAGGCAGACACAGATCAAAGCTGGAATTCTCTGCTCACATGGGTCAATAGGTCCTTATGTGCGAAGATCATGATCGTGAGAATCAACTTACATGTGGGTCTCTCTACATGCGAATTTTTGCTCATTTATTTTTTCGTTTGTCACATACAGCTAGGTTCCTGTCACCAGCTACCTGATGACAGCCAAAATGTTTTCTTTTACCACCCCCTACCTAACAACAAGGTGCAGATGCCACCAGAGACCCACCTCCAGTCATTCCACCTGACAAGGTCATCGACAAAGAAAGACCTCCAAGCGTGATTGACTTTTGATCATCTTTTGCCAGCATGACGGTCATGACCTTTCCTGTGTGCCCGCCTTTTCCCCCAGCATTCCTCTTCCTGACCAGAAAAGATGGCGAATCGAAAGACCCAAGGTCAGATACCAACCACGAGCTTCAACTCCCTTGTCATGCGGAACATAAAATTGTAGAGCCAACAGGTATGGAAAAAACAACGAGTGTACCCCAAGCCCATGGGCTGTCATGTAGATGCCGTGATAATCATCCATCCGTTTCTTGCTAAGCAAATGAGCCAAGTGTGCCTGCCAACCAAGAGCGCCAACTTTCAAGAGCTTGCTCATTCACACGCCGCATCAATGCAGGCAGCTTCCTCTTCTGATATTTCAAATTGTAAAGACAGGCAGATCGAGTTTCGTTACGATCGAAAAACATAGAAAAAAGGTAGCAAAGGAACTCGCTAAGAGATTTGCTCGCCCAACATCATCTTTCTCACAACTCACCAACAGCTCGCATTCCGTCCATAGACCAAGGCGACATGCATAGTACACGTTGGTAAGCTCTCAGTGCTTACTGATCAGGACGGTAATCAAGACGGCAAACGCACATATCCAAACCACTCCGCTGATCTTGGCAACCCTCGACGCGATTTGGCGTTGCCTGGTGTTCAAAGTGCATGTCTCGCCCTTGGTGTACCACGACAGCACGGTGTGTGACTTATTCCTAACAATGAACACCGCAAAGAATGGCAGAATACAGAGGGCGCAGACCGCGCAGTAGTAGTACTCGCGGCGTCTCCTGGTTTCCCACGAGAGAGAAGCATCTTCGCTAATGAATCCAAAACCAGGACCGCGTTCGAGATCGGCAATTCCCCGCAAATCCATATCAGCACTTGAGGCAGGCTGGTGGGTTCGGCGTCGATTGTTTCTAGGCCACAGATGAGGTGATGGTCTTCGAACTGTTGACTTGCTTTCTGGCGACCCATGGAGTGAGCTCAAGGGGTTTCTGAAAGATCTTGAAAACACAGGGCGGCCGTTACTTCGCAGAGTTCCCGTGCTGACGGTCGGAATCATATCCCCATGGCCACGGAGGGGAGAGCTTGGTTGGTCCCCAACCGCTCTTATGGTACTTTGAGAATCTTCATGGAATCCAAAAGCTGTCACCGGCCGGCGTTGGTGTGTGGGCGGTGGCTTCATGACCACGCTGTCTCGAGGCGTGGTCTTGGGGGTAACGTTTGAAGACAGCAAGCTAGAATTCTTGCGTGTCCGATGAGAACTGACGAAGGAAACGTCCTCGCCACTCTCCCGCCTAAGAGCCTCACGTTTTGCCGCCTCCTGCAATGGTATCAGGGGAAAGGCGAACTGGCAGGAAGATGCCACACCAATCGACGCATCATCCCGTTGGAAGGTCTTGTTTGGACTGGCCAATGATGAGCCATCTGGGACTGGAGCTTTTCGAGTTCCCTGGTCTGTCTGGATGTACGGGCTGTCCTCCAACTGGGACTCATTGCCCAACCGCTCCTCGTCATTCTCTGCCTCGTCTTTCCATACCGGAGCACGTCTCGATTGATTCCTGTGAAAACTGAAAGAGTTTGCAGATCCAAAAGAATCACGAAACTCAAACCTTGATCGGTCGATATTATTGTACGGATTGCTCCACTCCTGACGCTTTCTGTTGAAACTGTCGGACCTGAAAGGAGCGGTAAGCTTCTCTGAAAAGAACTTGGTAGCCGAGCTTCCAGTACTTGCCGAGTTCTGTCCGGTGAAGGAGCGTACCGAGTTCTGGAGATACCCATTGACCTGGTGAAATCGAGGCTTCGGAATGAAGACAGGGCGTCCAGTATCCTTGAGTGTTCTGATATGCTGGGTCGCAGGGACATCGCCTGGTATTGGGTGCTGCAAGATTCTGTCGCCCGAGGCGAAGCTCTGGTGACCGAAGCTCTGATGACCAAAAGAGGGAGGCGGAAAACCATCGTCTGAATAATCTGCGATGCTGCTCCCTGTAGTCTTGATGATATGCCGGGAATTAGAGGAATGTTTGTCGGAAGCATATGTGCGGTTGTTATCATAATGGCCAAGATTCGTCCCCACGGTTTCCCAGTCACCTGCCTCTCCGTCGCTAACCGCATCGTTGATTGTAAGCCCGATCTTGGGTTCCTTCAGGCCCTCCAGACGTGAAGCAAGTCCAGGTGCTGCGGATCTAGGAGGAGATTGATTGGAGGCTTTTTGAGCTGGCTGGACTAGAACTTTGACTTGGTTGAGGTTATCTTCGACGACCAAAGCCTGACTTAGAACTGGGTCCTGATATTGCTTCAAGTTCATTTGGTTGAAGAAGGGGTTGTTGCTTGTTTTCGTGAACTGGGGTGCGATCGCTGGCACCGGAGGGACACTGGACCTTGGGGATCGCGAAGGGGACTCTGGTGATGAAGCGCGGGCCTTTCCCTTGCGGTGTGGGGTGCTCGGAACACTATGCACCTGATGAAGGGCAACGCTGACCTCTCTCTCCCTCAGCGGCTTGATGAAAACATTGTAGGATCCCCGGTCGTATCTGAAGGGGTCATCGTCTGACTCGTTGGTTATCGCGCCGGTCGAAAATCCCGCGTTTGATAGACCATACTCGCTCACAAAGCTCCCATGGCCGTGGTGCTCATGATTTTGGTGCTCTGCGGGGCGTAGGTGCTGGGTAGAGTCTGGACGAGGTCTGCTTCCTGTTGATCCAAACTCGGGCCCAGCATATTGATGGTCTGACTCTTCGTGATAAGAAAAGAGGTTTGGTTCATGGGCGTCCGCTTGATACGAATAGTGCGATTCGTCATCATCTCCGGCGACAAGCGCTCCATTGAGCAGATTCTGAGAGTCCGAGATTGTAGTCCCCGATGGGTCCGATATGTTGGGTTCATCTTCAGCAGGAGTGTGCTGGCCAGACTCCTGGTATAGGTCGATTTTCGCTGAAGGTAGCTCAGGAAGAGGAATCTGGGGTGCTGGGCTGGGTGGCAGGGTCGTCTGATGACGGCTCCTCACGTGGGCTGACCCATCAACAGCTCTCCAGATCTTTGGTAGATTTAAGCTCTTGGAGCCTTCCAACTTGTAGTTCGTATCGCACGTATCGTCGCCATTGGAAGATGCAGGTTGACTATCCGGGCATGGGTTCAGTCCGTCATCGGTGATGTTGTTGGCAGCGCCAGGGGACGAAGGCGATTCCGACGGCAGATATTGCTTGTAAATGTTGTCAACCGTACTTCCAGTTTCGCGTGGGCCACGGGGCCGTGTGGCCGAGGATTCACCATAGTCCTCTTCAATGCTGTTCTCAGAATCCTCTTTTCCTCGGAGGTGCCCAACGGGCAGAGCAGGCAGACTAGCATTGGGAGGAGCGAGCGACAGCGCAGGGTTTTGGTCGCCGTGTCGGTTGGCCGAGAACGGATTGCTGTAAGGAGCAGTGAGGCTGCGTCCTTTGATGTGGCGGTCATTACGGTCGTCGCGGGCGAACTCCATGTGCTGAACCGTAGCAACTAGATCCGATGGACCTGAAGAAGAAGTGAGCACGTCGAGAGAAGAAGGGATCGAGTCGACAGAACCAAGTGAAGGTGTTGCGACGCTGTTGGAATTGTTGCTTGCGGACCGAGATCGAGGAGCAGCCGACCTAGAAGTGATGGCCAGATGAGCTTCGTCAAAGTTGGAAAACTTTCCCTTGGGCACAATTTTCGGAGTTAGAGACCGCCCGCCTCTGGAAGGAAGAGCCTCCATCGAACTTTCCGGTGTCGCCCAGGGCTTGGAGCGAAAGCCGGAGCCTATGTCAGGGTCGCTGTTGCCGGACATAATCCTCAAGGAGCCGTCCCAGTAGGGCAAGGAATGCTGAAAATGGTCTGCCATTTTCGATTAATGAATTGGACAAATATACATGGGCTGCGGTGAGTAGCTGAGATTCGACATAAAGTCGAAGGCAAAAACAGATCAGGTCGAAGGGCAACTTACGATTCGAATTTTGAAGTCAAGCACCGATTGATTCGCGACCACTTGAATGCACCAGGTACCGAATATCATCCGGAAGAAGGTGCAAAGAAGTAAGTGCTACGATGCAGAGTTTGATCGGTGAGATCCGTCTCCAGAAAGATGCGAGGAAAAGTGGAAAAGTAGTCAGGTGGACAGACAAACCCGCACTTGAAGGAAGGAAAGGAGGGAAGGCGACGCGTTGAGCGATGTACAACGAGGAGGGGAAGGGGCGACTTCCCTCTGTCAACAAACTCCACAAGTCGACCAGGAGATCAAATAACATCAAAACAAAGACAGATAGTCTGAGAAGAAAGGTAAATCTCCACGTGGACCTTGTTTTGGCAAAGAAGCTGAGGCCATTTGCAAGAACGCGTGTAAAAACGGCAGCATCGGCGAGCTCCGTTGACGACGAGGTTCGTGATGGGATGAAAAGAGGGGCAGCCGAGGGAGCGGACCTGGTGGCATTGAGAATGCGGAAACAGGACTAGTTCCCATACTGTAACGTCATATCAGAAGCATCAATCTGTAGGCCAGGGCTCAGAGAGTCGGAGGCAGCCTTCCCTTTCGATCTCGATGCTCACTTTGCCTTCCGGGTTTGTAGTGAGTTCAGCTTAGAACTGCAAAAGTTCACGAGACAAGCCTACGGAGGTGTGACGTCGAAAGCCCACAGCCTACACCGAGAGAGGCACAAGTCCCCGGTGGCAACATGAGGAAAAAGAAAGGGACCAGTTGGTCGTGGAAAGTGGTGATTTCGGGTCGGAAGACGCGCTAACTCGGGTTTCCTCTGGCTCTCAAGACCTGCGACAGTCGCCATTGGCAGCCTGAGAAGTCATGAAAAGGAATGGGGGACTTGAAGGCTTCCGAGTTGACCGGATATACACTCGGTTTTGTGGTTGAGAGGCTCAAGACTCGGGCCGGAGTCTCTTCGACGGATGAACATATTAATACGAGGCCTTCGAGTAAACTCCAAGGAATGGCCATGAAAACAACTGCTCAATAGCAGGAAGAAATGAAACATATAAGAGACTTTGATGAGCACATCCGTCCACGACATTTGGCAGTCACTAGCCATTGATAGAAGGTAAGACGCTAACACACCGACATCGATTTTTGTAGGACGAACGCATCGCCATCGCCTGTTTCTTGCATACCAGTATTAGTAACGATTTCCTCAGACTCGACGTTCCTAAACTTGTATATGAAACGATCCTACTTATCAGGCTCAGAAAAGGTTGTGAAATCTCTACAAATGTTTTATCCACTCAACCGATGCTTTTGCTAATTTCCCGGCACTACACAGAGAGGAACTTTTGTGTCCAGCCTCGTCTCCAGATAACGAAATATGGACTGAAAATCTTGAGAACCCGAGCAGCACTTCGGGAATCCCTTTCTTTCCTTTTTCTTTTCTCAAAATCGACAAAATTCTCCCCGATACCGTATACGGCCGTGGTCACCAATACGCATGGTTATACAGCATTTTCTCGTGTGTCGTCTTGCGAAAAGGAGGTTCGTATAAAGAAAAGGGGGTGGGGAAGCCAGTGTACACACCCCCGGTTGTCAGAGTAGCAAAAAGCAGAGGCGAAAGATCTTTGTGAGCGTTGGAGAGCTTACCTTGCAGCACCTTATCGCCGGCTTATCGTAGCCCGTAGGACTTGACCCACCTTAGCGCACCGGGTGAGACTGCCAAGCATGCGGGTACGATGCCCCCGCTCGCCGGTGTTCGGCAGCTTGTCAAACAACGAACGATGTGGGGCTTGCGGGGCTAGAAGCACCCCGCGGACGATCGCCGAGACAAGGCAAACTCGAGGACAGGGGTGGGGGGATGATGGAACAATCCAGAGGGGCTGGAGTGGGTGTCGGGATCAAACGAGGACTACTCCGTCAATCACATACCTTCCCGAAGCTTCCAGACCTGAGTAAAAGAGGCCGAGACCGCCAAAGAAATCGACTACGGATTGGCTTTCAAGCTGCCAAGTGCCTTAGTACTACTGACTGGGACTCAGTTCAAATTAGTATATCAACACAAACACCTCTTATGATTACACACGACCAAGCATGTAGCTTACCACAGGGTTTGTTATTCTTACACTACCAGCTATACCTAAAGACGTTTAATTCCCTAAAAAATACCTAAAACTGCCAGATTGGCCCTCTTCCATGCCGCTTTTTCACCGGCCGAAAAATAAAGTCGGAAACGACCAAGAGCACGCGAGATTCCCGGACTTTGGTTTTCAAAGGTTCAGGGAGCCCCCCCGCAGATATGGCTCAACCAGCGGGGCTTGAAAGACTCCCGGGAGAGATTCTGCTCCACATCATCTCTTGTAAGTTGACAAAGCTCAGAGTCAGACCTTCAAGATAATCCACATATAAAGAGCCAGCATTCTGACTAGTTTGCCCCTTTGAACCATGCAGATCTCGAACCAGTGTACATCACCAATCTGCAGCTGGTCTCACGAGCCTTTCGGAACCTAGGACGAGATAACAGCTTCTGGCGGTCACAATGCCTACAGGAATCCTCCTACATTGAGATCCTCGGCCGGGTACGTTCGTTGCGGCTCCCTAGTACTACCAGCACGCACGACCCGGACCTCGCTCAAATCCGGCCGACCGACTCCGTCATCCGCGCCCTGAGAGGAGAGAACAGCAACACCCCGAGCAATGGCGGTGGTGGTAGCTACAACGATTCTCCGGTCACAGAGCCGCCATTACCGGTATCGCTCAAGACCCTGGAGCGAGAACGGACCCGGATAATGGCCAACTGGGATCCTGGCTTCCCCGGCGAGAAAATTTCCTGGTACGAGGAATACATCCAACGCCACGCACCCATCGCTGTCAACTGGCTTGCTCTTCCACGTCACCGTCGTGATTACGACTCAGACCAGATCATCGTGGAAGATGACTATATTGAGGCAAGAGGATTGGCTTTGTACCGACCTGACGGTCATCGCGAAGTAGGAGGTGGTAATTCTTTTGTCCAGGCAGCCGAAACACTTCTCGCCGTTTCCCCTTTGGATGACGGCAGTGTGTGTCAATGGGATGTCAACGGTACGAGGGAAGACACGGGAAGGAGGCGAGGCGCCATCGTTGCCAAAAGCCGGCCTGGTATCTTGTTTGTTGATGGGTCTGGGTCGGATAGTCATTTGCGGTCGAAGAGAGTAGACTCGGGCGTGACAGAGTGCGTCAGCGTGGACAGCTGGCATCACCGGGCCTTTTTTGCAGTACAAAGCCGTAAGTCGAATGCCTATATCGTGGAGCAGAGTCCTGCTTGGAGTCGAGGCTAACACAACATGACGAATTGCAGGCCTTATTGAGGTGGATCTGCAGCGGCTTTCAATAGTTGGCTGCGAACCATTCCCATGGTCCATCACAGCTCTGTCTAGTGCGCATCCGAGTGTTCCGCTCACTGTTGGAACGAACCAAGGCATTCATCTGCATGATTATAGGTCCCGCAGCAACAAGACGCGGCTGTTCCACGGCAACAACGGCCCACAGGATTCGATAGACGACTTTGATCGGATGGGTGCGGATGAATTCTTCAGGCGCAGCCTGAAACACATTTTTGACGACGAGCCGTTGGCCCCATATGCACCATTGGCGCAGCCGGGACCTCTGAGCATCCTACATTTGCAGCGTCCTGGAATGGAGGCAGACCTGTCAGATGATATCTACGTGGCGGGTCGGTTTTCCAGCATTTTACACTACGATCGGCGCAAGTTCCCTTCCATCCGAGGCTCGATCCATTCAGGCGCCCGACTCTGCAGTTTGACTTCACTCCCATACCCCTTTTCTTCGGTGGACAGTGATCTTCGGCGACAGGGACAACTGTCAATCGAGCAGGTGGAAAGGTCCAAGAATCTGAGTGGAGGCCGATGCCTCATAGCAGCCGGGGAATACAACACGAAAGGATCGCTGGAGCTCTACGGCTTACTCTCGCCCTCACTGGCAAATACCAGGTCAGCGGGCGGCCTACAGAACGCCGTCTTCCACAACCGGCAAACTTCGTCTGATTCCAAGCTTCTGTCCGTGGTCAACCATGGTGCGCGAATTGCCTTCTCCGACGGATCAGGTTGTGTCAAGTGGTTTGAGCGAGACGGATTTACCGAAGTCCGCCGCTGCATAATCGGGCACAGCGAGACCTCCCAGGGCCCGTCAGTGTTTGCTTCTATGCCGGGGTCTGATGATATCGCCAGAAAGTTACTCCCCACTAGAGCAAGCGCAAGTGGCCCAGGGGCAGAAGGGAGTGTTGAGAGTATCAACAACAATGACCTGCTTTTCTGGACCGGAGAGAAGCTAGGGCTGCTCACATTTTCGTCCCGCCCTGGGTTTCGATCGGAAGAGTTTGAGGAGCGGATCAACGAGCTGAGCGAGGAAGCCAAGGAGCGGGCCAGGGAAGAGAAGGATTATGCTGAGAGGATGAGGAGAGCTCTTCAGATGCAGGCTGATGATGTGAGGTTTGTGGGGGATCTTGGGCTGGGTAGTGGGAGGAGGCAGAATTAGCGCATGATTTACTCTCCCGACGACCCGGCCCTGGCTCGAGAGATACGGCATAGCTAGATCGGGGCTGCCAGTGAGGTCTTGCCCTTCAGGTGCGAGAGAATGTACACTAGGTAGTGGGTACGGGTTCATTGGATATTATGTATTGCAGGACAGGGCGGTCTGCATTGCAGGATGAGGCAAGGCACGAGTCCGAGACTGACCTCTTCGGTACTCTTTTCTCTCATTGATGCACTCTTGAGTCCATTGGCACTGTGATTACAGTTGCTTGCATCGTTCGACGTTATGTGCTGAGTTGGTCTGCCACCTGCCTCGCGGCGTTATCCTTTGTCGGAAGCCAGTTCTTCAAGATCTAGCAGGCGTATTCAGTGGGTTCAAGTGTATACGTTGTCTTTCAATATTCAAACCAAGGTAATAAATGGATTGTTGTCCAGTTGCGAGTGTCGTTGACGGTTGTGGTGCAATATGTGTGCCCTCGGCTCAGCCCCGGGATTGTCCCCTGTAGCCATCCAACCACAGCAGTAAAATAGCGGCGTTTGAGAAGCAAGGCAGCCAATCACATTCAGGGACGGGTCCTTACTGGCCAATCACTGGACCGCTGGACCTGCTTTTCGTGTTCTTTTTTGGGGCGTCTTTGGGTGGTTCAGCGCTTTGTGGCCTTTGATTCTCCTCTCTGCCTCGCTCTTTCCCTATAAGAGCATGATTGTTGCTTTAGAAAGTGGACCTGGAAGATCCTCTAGGGGCTAATTTCCGGGGCTTAATCTTTCTTTTCTAGAATAGGCTCTAGCCCAAATTTTACCAAGAAATAGTCTAGAAGAAAACTCATTAAGAAAACTAGGTTTAATCCCTAACTAACTAATTAAATTATTATAATATAGTTAAGTTCCTTCTATTTTAAAAATAACTATAGAGAGAGTATCTGGAAGATTAAATACTAAGAATTTACCTACTTTTCTAATCTATATAATACTAACTACTCTTAATTTAGTTATTAATTTAATTATAATATATATATTGTCATAGGATAGGCTGTAATGGCTACTACCATAACACCACTAAAAGGTGGAACGTTGACTTGCTTGTAAGCCAAGTCACGTATTGCAGCCTATAAGGGATGTCACGGTATAC
>MU858324.1:0-34548 GCA_033297075.1 Rhypophila decipiens | reverse complement strand
ATACCATTTACTTGATTGGATCTTCCAATCAAGTCTAGTTGCTCTTTTGGGCTATGTTACGTAGTGGTGTGGTATGTCACGATCGTTACATATATGAACTCTGGCCTTCGCCCACCACTTTAGCTCAGGCCAGGTTGAAGTCTAAGACCAATGCTAGTTCTTGCTCGCGCCTATTGTTGACACTTGTTGCCCTCATTGTGAGCACCTTGATCAGGCGTACCTGCCACCGCCTTACAAATAACTATTTAGACAGCCTATTTTAACTTATAGAATAATAGGTACCTCTATAATTGATTTTCCAGGTAACTACCTGTACTAACTTGACTTTTTATACTATAAATTAGCCCTTATAATTACTATATACCCTTTTCTACTATATTACTCCTTTAATTCCCTATAGGCTTATTAGTATAGAAGGCTAGTAGTAGGTAATAAGCGAAGAAGACAAGTTGGAAAGTAAGTAGTACTAGGAAATAGAGTATTATATATAGGGTTTAACCTTAAAGATCTAAGGTGGATATACTAAGGGTTAGGGTTATAGGTAGTAGAGCTGTTCTATAAGTCAAAATGGGCTGTCCGAACAGTCATCCTCTATATAAAAGGAAGGTTGGAAATATATTCTGTATTGCCTCGTAGTATTGGATTGGCATGACTTATGAGGCTACTCGCTGAACTACTAGTTGGCCAAATCCTGGCAAATCCATTTTCCTTTTTATCCACGCCTCACTGCTGACGATGGCATGCGTGTAGATATAGACGAAGACTAATACCTTTTCTAACAAGGGCATCATCAACCGTTTTCCTCGACTCCTTTTCCATTTTGTCCACGCCTCACTCCTGCCTTTGACATGTTCATGTAAAGACAAGGCCTATCTTTCTGCTGGCAAGGGCATCGCCACTATCAATCTCTCCCCACGGTGGCTTATGCGCCAGGACCAGTTTCGGACTGGCCTAGGAGCCACGAAATGGATATGTGGACTTTCTTTAGTCTTGCTTCTCCTGATGAGCACACTTCTCCTTCTTGCCTTCCAGGCAATCCAGGCAGTCAAAGCACAGCCCGAACCGCTTTTTCAAGCACTTAAGCTGGCCAGCAAAAGTCTCCTCGCTCTGTATTGTGGAGTGATGAACCATACTGTGGCCCGATTGTGTATATGTATCCGAGCATCTGCAACTGGGGGAGTACTTGCAGTGGGATTTCTCTGTCATGTCTTCTGTCGAAGCCTTTTTGGACTCCCGGATTAGTGTCGAGATGGGAACATCGGCGATTATCCTTCCGCCATCGAACCGTTTACACAGCAACTTGTATCTCTCCATGCGCTGATATCCCCACTTGCATGTAGTTGAAGAGTAGGTCTCGTGGCATGTCTCCTTGATTCCTTTGGCCCAGAGCTCGTGGATCTCATACCGCATTTTAGTTCTCCGTTCTTCAAGTGAGTCTGTAAAGAAATGGGGTTGTTAGCAAAGTTGCCAAAGTACAATACCGTTCAAACTGGACGGAGGGGCGTACACAATATCATGCGAGGGAGTCTGTCGCGGAGTTGATCTACTTTGTAGATCTCAGAGTAGGGCTCGGCATGTTGGGTAATGAGATTGACCGAGATGCGGGCAAAGTTCTTCGAGTCCCGGATGATGAAGGCCGTAGTCAGGCGATAGCCATCGTCGACCATTCCCGAAGTATAGAGAGGATTCGAGGTAGTGAGCCACAGGGTAATGAGCAGCTTGAGTGCCCTGATCAGGTCATACTTGTCCGCGTGAACGGCGATATTGAATAGATCGTCAGAGCCCATCGACTCCAGGACTTGATCGTTCTGATGGTGCAAAACGCAGCTGATGGTATCCATTGCCTTGGGGCTATCTTCGGGTAGCTCAATCTCCTTTGGGGAGGGCGGATGAGAGACCCTGCCCCTCAGCCCAGTTTGCGCTGAACATGGCCGTAAAAACAGGAGATGCAGCAGCAAGGAATCGGGAGTGAACACGTAGGCGAGTCTTCGGAGCTGCACCGACAACAAGGATTACATCGCCGTCAGGTGCAATGAATCTCGTCTTGGGTTCATCGCCGTCGGGTGCAATGACGGTCGTCTCGGGCACGGGTTCGGACATCTTGGCTATGGCCTGGCGTTGTTGGGTGACGGCCAATCAATCCGGGATTCGGGCGGGTTGATCTGACGATCGACCGTTGAATTTATGATTGACGCTCGGATGAGGGATGTGATTATGCGGAAAGAGGCGTTTAAGGCGATTCGGGTACTCGTGACAGAGGAATTTTCTACCCGTCAGAGGAGGGGTAGAATGGAAGGTCGAAGAAGTTCAAAGGCCTACTTCAGCAGGTTGAAATACGTTGGCGCTCCGACGAAACACACGTTCATAGTGGGGGCCCAGTTGAGTAAGATGGGATGAATGAACATGTGGTTCGAGCAAATTTGCAACCGGTGGAATAAGGAGCTTTGGACGAAACTTGAAAGATAAACATTTTATCATAGAAGAATAAACAGTCTCTTGTAAAGGTGTGAAAAGTTTCTTAAAGAAGTGTGAACAGTCTCTCAAGATAGTAAACTATTACTTAACGTTAGTTATGTACTCCATATTTGAATGTGAAGCCCTGCTAATCTTGAAGTTGAAACTGGGGCTGGTGACGATAGATGCCCATGGCTTGATCGCCAGTCCCAATCATCAGTTCCAGATGAGACTGGACCCCACTAGCCTGTCCATAATCCACTGGAAGTTCAATGGGACATTGCTTGCGGTGTTGTTTATTGCTCCTTCCAATTAGCCTCCTTCCAATATTTACGTGGTGATGTTATATCCTGCCTGCCTGCCTGCCTAGTTTGCTTAGTCAGCCTGGAATGACATCATCGATCAGAGCATCATCCTCATCCACAGATCTCAAATTATCTGCTTCATCTTCCCTCTGCAATAGCTTCATCTGATTGCATTAGAAAGTAGCTCCCTCCACACAAATTCACAATGTCATCTCCAACCCACAATACCCAGGCCTCGCCGCCTCTGGACATCTCCCAAATCCCACTCGCCTTTGCGTCCTGCTCAATCGGCCCACCAAACTCAACAAAATACACCCTCCATCAAAAGATCGAAGCAATCCGCAATGCCGGTTTCAATGGCATAGAGCTCTCGTTTCCCGACCTGATCGCCTACGCAAAGCTGCACTTTGCCCGCGAGTCCGTCGACGAGAATGACTACCCGCTCCTCGCCGAAGCAGCCGTTGCCGTGCGTACCCTTTGCGACCGCCATCAGATTACCATCATGGTCCTTCAGCCTTTTTCGAACTTTGAAGGTTGGGCCGAGGGAACGGCCGAGAGGGAAGATGCCTTCCGGCGAGCGAAGGGTTGGATTGAGATTATGAAGGCCGGTGGGATCAAGATGTTGCAGGTTGGGTCTACCGATTCGGCCGAGGACAAGATCACGGATGATAAGGAGAAGTTGGCGGCGGACTTGAGACAATTGGCGGATATGCTTGGGGAGCATGGGTTCAAGTTGGCGTATGAGAATTGGTGTTGGGCCACACGGGCGCCGTATTGGAAGGATGTTTGGGAGATTGTGCGTTTGGTTGACAGGGAGAATGTGGGATTGTGTTTGGATACGTTCCAGACTGCTGGCGGGGAGTGGGGCGATCCGACGACACAATCGGGGTTGATGACGTTTGACGGCGGAAAGGAAGACTTGGACAGGCGGTACAAGCAGAGCTTGGAGGAGCTGATCCGCACTGTGCCTGCTGAAAAGATCTTCTTTCTGCAGATCAGTGATGCTTACAAGATGGACGGAGCGTTGAAAGATGAGGAGAACGAGGATGGGCTCCGGCCGAGAGGGCAGTGGAGTCATGACTGGCGGCCTTTGCCCTATGATGGTGGCTATCTGCCTATTGAGGAGTTTGCAGGAGCAGTGCTCAAGACCGGGTTCCGCGGCTGGGTCAGTGTTGAGGTGTTTGATGGCAAGTTTGAAGACAAGTATAATGGTGATTTGGTGTGGTTTGCCCGCGATGCCATGAGAGAGACAAGGAAGCTGTTGGCAAAGGGACTTTCTCATTAGTAGTTAATCACCTGGATCGAGCATCACCAGACAACCAGTTAATGCCTTTCTTCCAGCGAGTTAATACGTCAAGATTCCAATTACGTCTTTGCCTATATATTTACTATGGTATTGACCTTGGGACACTAGATTGAAGACCAAGACAGTGGTTTTAGGCCGCCGCCGCTAAAAGCACCGTATGGCCTTCAAAAAGTCCAGGCATTTATTCGAGCCAGTTAAGACATTTATTCGAACCAGTCAAAGCATTTAGTCAAGCTAGTGAAGGTATTTATTTGAGTTAGTCGAAGGCATTTATTCGAGCCAGTTAAGGCATTTAACGTTATTCGAGCTAGGAAAGGCATTTATTATTCGCGCTAGTTAAAGGTATTTCTTCGAGTTAGTCAATGTATTTCTTCGAGCTAGTCGACGCATTTATTCGAGTTAGTCGAAGGCATTTATTCGACCTAGTCGAGGTATTTATTTGAGTTAGTCAAGGGATTTATTCAAGCTAGTCATGACGGTGGTTTTAGCCAGACATACGGTGGTTTTAGCAGCGGCGTTTTAGCCAGACATACGGTGGTTCTAGCGGTCATCTTTGCAACGAGGTTCATTGTCGAAGACCCGATGCAAATAAAGAAGGAATATGGCTGTCTGGGCGGCGGCGGATGGAAACAAGATCTCGAAGGAAAAGTAGCTCGGCTGTTCGATATACAATGGAGGAGAGCACTTGAACAAAGATGGAAAAGTTAATGTGCGATTCAATAGGCTGTGTGGCAGCGGTCGGCCAAGTGGACGCAGAGCTAAAATCTTTGTAGTCACCAAATGTTATATCGATATAAGGTGGTGGTTCTTTACCAGACGTTGGCTGGGATGGTGCCGTCTTACCAGCGGCGATTGCGATCTGCGAGGCGTGTGGATAAATCTGATATGGTACACGGGTACGTATGATCTTCCAATCTTCCAATTTCCGTTAGGTCATCTGTACCACTTTACTCAGTGCTTTTAGATCGCGTTCTCGCTGCTGTCTCGCGGCCTTCGGCCCTTCGCCGAGGTCGCTTACTAACCGTCGTCACTACATCTCCTCGGAAATTTGGTCACAACAAAGAGCTATAACTCACCATCTCCCTTACATCCCCAGCATCAGCCGAATCTACACCATCATACTCTCATAAACTCAAAATACCCAGACTCAACAATTCTGCTTCATCCTCCCACCAACGAAATCAGCAAAGAAAAAAAGGAACAACCGCCCAAAATGAAAGCAATCCAATTCCTCGGTCCCAAATCCAACCCCCAAATTACACTCAACCCCTCCTATCCCGACCTTCCACCCCCAACCGGCTCACAAATCCTCATAAAAGTCTACTCCGCCGGCATCACCCACGACGAGATTAACTGGCCCGAAGTGTACAAAACAACCTCACACATACCGGGACATGACGTCTCCGGTGTAATCACCGCGCTCGGCCCTTCATACACCGGCCCGCTAAAAGTAGGCGACGCAGTATATGCCATGCTCCACGTCGATCGTGGACAAGGTCAAGCCGAGTATGTCCTTGTTGACGGCGAGGAAGAAGAAGTCGTGCGCAAGCCAGGGAGCTTGTCTCACGCGCAGGCTGCGGCGTTGCCGATTCCTGTGTTGACTGCGTGGGAGGCCTTGTTTGTCCATGCTGGGGAGGAGAGTTTGGGAAAGAAGAAGGGGACAAGGGTGTTGGTTACCGGGGCGAGTGGGGCTGTTGGCTTGATTCTGGTGCAGCTTGCACGGCTCAAGTTTGGAGGAGGGCTGGATATTGTCGCGCTTGCATCGGAAGGTAATTTCGAGCGGTTGAGGGAATTGGGTGCGTCGGAGTGTGTAGATTACAAGGTGCCGGACTGGGAAGAGAAGGTGGGCAAGGTGGATGTGGTGATTGATATGGCGGGCGGTGAGGTGCTGGCCAAGGCGTGGGAGGTTGTCAAAAGTCCGGGAGGCGTGATTGTCACTGTTGCGGACCCGGCTCCGGCGTGGGCGTTTGGGAAGGCGGTGCCGGAGGAACTGGAGATGCATCCCGGTGTGAGGGCGGTGTACTTTGTCATTGGCTTAAATGCGGAGGCGCTGAAGGAGGTTGGTGAGCTGATTGATCTGGGAAAGATCAAGGCACTGCCGGTCGTGGAGTTTCCTGTTGAGAAGGCGCTCGATGCTTGGGAATTTGCTGGACAGAGAAGTCGCAATGGGAAGGTGGTGATCAACTTTGTGTGAGGCCGAGTTGGGAAGAAACGATCGGAGTTGAGTGTCGTGGATTGGTATCACGTACACGGAAAATACAGAACAGCGAAGGGATTGGTAAGGTATCTCTGATCTCGGGGCTATCAAATGTTCACGATGCCCACGACGATGGTATTACTTATTTGCGAGAAGATTGTATGCACAGGAAACTCCAACAACAGCCATTATTACCACCTGGTATCAACACTCGCTCACCTCCAACTCCATGTGCGTAACAGACAAAGTGAAAACAGACAAAGAAAATTACATGGGTATATACTGTATCTTCCTGACTACCTCAATTGTCACCGGCGGGGTATTTAGACACGGCAAAGACGACCAGTCTGGATAGGCAGCCAAGAACTGCCTTCGACCTTCCACCTGTCGGATCCAACAGCGGTAGGCGCCCAGAACACGTCATTCGGGTCAACCGATCTCTTGATCTGCAACAATCTCTTGTAGTTGCTTCCAAAGAAGGCCTCGCCAAAGTTGGACTCCATCACATCACCCTCGTTGCCGTAGCCGCCAGGTCCCCACTGCTTAAGACGCTCCATCCAGTCGTTGGTGATTCTGCGGTTGACAACGTCAAAGTCAGACTGGTTACCGGGTGTCCAGCCCGCGCCCATGATGGCGAACCAGTTGGCCGTTCTCCAGTGGGTGTTGACTGCGCTGGCAGGGGTTCCGGCTTGCTGGGTGCCCTTCATGTTGTACTGGATCAAGGCGCTGCCCATCTGGACCGAGGTCTTCATGGCCTCCATCAGGCCGTTGAGAGTGGCATTGTTTTCCCAGTTGGAGGCGGGGAACAGGCGGGATCCTGTGCGCAGGCCCTCCATGGTGACGTTGGAGTGGGGGAAGGTGTCGCGCCAGGTCGCGTAGAAGTTGTCGTACTCGAAGTAGGTAGGTTGGATGTTGAAGCCGAGGGCTTGCCATTCTGCGAGCAAGGGAGCGATCATGGCCTTGAATTGGACGAGGGTCATGTCGGGCACGAGCCAAGGCTGCATGGCCCAGAGGTACTGCTGGGGACCGATGGGGAAGACGGTCGAGTAGCCGTACGTGTTCTTGGCGGCGTACTCGGGGAAGCGACGCCAGTAGGCAAACATGACCTTGAAGAAGGTGTCTTCGGAAAGGCCGTATGCGGGTGTGACAACCTCCCATTTGGCACCGGCAAACTTCATCTTGGGGAAGACCTTGACAGTCATGGAGGTAACCACGCCAAAGGTGGCACCGCCACCACCACGAAGGGCCCAGAAGAGGTCGGTGTTTTGGTTCTCGTCCGCGGTGACGAAGCGGCCGTTGGGGAGGACGACGTCGATGGAGAGGACGTGATCGGCAGCCATGCCGTACTTGGAGCTGAGAGGCCCATGGCCACCGCCCGCGAGATAGCCACCAGACACGCCGACGGAATCACATTCTCCGCCGAGGGCGGTGACCCCACGGCGGTCTGCCTCCTCATAGAGTTCGTGGACCTGGACACCTGCGCCGAGCTTCATGGCCGGGCCACTGTAAGACTTGGTGCGGACCGACTTGAGGTACTGTATGGACTTGAGCTTGTGGGTCCAGATGGAGAGCGAGCCAGCACCAGTGGACTTGCCGAGGAAGTCATGGCCAGTGTTGTGGACGACGAGGCGGATGTTGGCGTTGCGGGCAAAGTTGATGGCGAGCTGGATCTGGGCTACGTTCCTGACCTCGACAGAGTATGAGGGGAAGGAGCCGAGGGTGCATCGGGCGCTAGGATCAGCGGCGCCGGTCTGGGGCTTGCACGTCTCTCCTTGGTATAGAACGGTCATGACGGAGGTCGGGTCGTTGGTGCTGGCAACCAGTCTGTTAGGACATGTTACGACAAAGGTAAAAGGATGGGAGACTTACTGGACTTCATGGTTGCCCCAGTTGTCAAGTAGAGTTTGGCACTTGGCAGCATTGTAGACGCCGCTGGTCTTGAAGCAGACGGCTCCGATGGGAACAGTCTCGATCAGGGCACCGCCAGTGAGGAGGTCGAATACCTTCCAGACCAGCTTGGAGGGCCATAGGAAATCACCCGGGAAAGTCTTGCACTTGGGCTGGCCGAAGAAGCGCTTCTCAAAGTTGGTGGCGTTCTCGTCAGCCGGAGCGAAGTCAAAAAGCTCGACGCTGCTCAACTGAAACTCAGTGAGGTTTGCGATGACACTGTCTGTCAACTGCACAACCTCGGCCTCGCTGAGAGGAATCTCGGTCTCGGGGACGTCAACAGGCTCAGCGGCAGGGGCGACGGTGGTCTCGTTTGCAGCTGTTGATGTGTTAGTAACAGCTTCATGTTCCCGTTATGATGATGTTGACATACCAAGAACAGTGTCCTCAACCACGATTGTCTGCGCCGCGACAAGATGGCTGAGTGTAGCTCCCGCAAGGAGCAGGGATGTGGTTAAAGAGCGGACGCCCATCGTGAGTGATGGACAAGAAAAGATCAACAAGGCGAAATTTGAAGGGTACTGGGGAAACCTCGAGGGTGCCATGTGGCAGACGAGAGATCGGCCCCGAGTTTATATCGTTTTCGGTTCCTGCCCTCGCTTGCTCCACACCCAAGCCTCCAGGGTTGCATCTCATGGGGAATCCTCGGATATCGGACGCGAGCTTAGAAAGCTTGGGTTTGGCTTGCGTGCTGAGAAATTGCATTGTGGATGACGACATGGGCAGATTGGGATGCCACGTCCCCTGCCCATAGAAAAATCGCGTGTTGTCCGCCAGGTCGTGGGTGGGGGAGAAGAGCTTTGCTCGGTGTTTTTTTTGCGTTCTCTTCTTCTTCCCGGGAGATGGGGTTGACATGGGAAACGAGACGCGATGTCACGACAAAGCATGGCAAATTTGGTTGACGACCCTTTGCGCGGTGGACTCGGGGTTAGTCCCAGTTGGCACGTCGCACGTGTGTGGGCTCTGGTGGGCTCTTGTACTTTTCTGCTATTTCTGGGTGGATTCTGTGGATCTCAAAGAGGAGACTGTGGGAAAACGAGGTGAGCCGTTGTGCGAATGCGGGTAGCACCGTTTGGTCAACGTTGTGGTTTGGGGGTCATTTCTCCCCATCAACGTGGCAGGAGTAATGTAAATAGGCATACCCTTTCCAGCAGTCATCAAAGCTAAAAAGGTTGGCAATCTTGGACGTCTCCGGCTGGTCTGATTGGCAGGCCCCCTGAATGGACCCTGACTCCATTCAGGGGTATCCGGCCTTCGGCTCCTCCCGAGCCCTCCGAGCCGTTGGTCTCTGCGCGGAAGAACTGCTCCGATTTCGTCTGGTCTTTGAGAAAATCATCACCCCTTTTGTTGAGGTCTCCAGAGGTCGATGGAGATGGAATGGAGAATGGAAGAAAGATCGAAACAAAGCCGGTGGGGATAACTCGCATCCCTTGGCACTTGGCTCGGCCGGTAATCCTGCTATCGCCTTCTCTAATCTTTCCCGTCTTGCCGGCTTTTCACACGGTAATTAATGTCAGTTTGAGCTGCAGTATTACAAATACCTAGTTTGGGCGATTTGGTTACAAGGTAAGTCACTCGTATGACCTGAGAATCGATCTGGTTTGGGAGGGTTTGAACTTTATTGAGGCTCGTGCTCGACTTTAGGTTGATACCTGCGAGCTTCTGACTTCACCGTCGCATCGTACCGTAGAGATGCGTCATGACAAAGCCGGCAGTTATCCAAGGAGAATTCTTCGGGGCCTCGGTTCTGAGAAGCAGTGGATGGAGACACCGGTCTAAGAAACAGAGTTCAACTGGGAAGCAATGGGCAGTTGTCTGAATGCTGGTATATTACACTCTTACACGGAGTCTCGGAGCGTCTTGAAAGACATGGCTTTCGTGGCCTGCTCTGCTTAGATGTATTTACCTGCAGGTTATTTGTCGAGATACTTGAGTTTGAGATCATATCATATTCGCTCGATGGTTATTATCTCCGAAATTCTTGAACATGAGTTGAGGCTGTTGACGTTGTTTTTGCTAACCCGTTCGGATTTGTGCCGAGGTTGAGATGTGGATCGGCGAGTCAAGAAGGTAGCTCTATAAAGTGACATCGTCTATCTCGTCAGGTATGATAGGCCGCCTTGGTTCTGTTATAGTTGGAGAATCAAACCCATCTTCGGAACAATAGTTTGGTATTCGGTCCATTACTGTCAGGGTTTATGTATTTCCTGTCCCTGCTAGTGTATGATGTCCATGGACTGATTAATGCATGCGTTTTTGGCCTCTAGTGTCACGAAGGAGACAATGTTTGTGTGTGTACAGGCATTAATACGGTGCTGATGGAAAAGCCGTTGACACTTGCTGCTGACGGGGCTTTCGCTACGACAACTTTTGTATTGTCATTGTCGTGGACCTTTGTTTTGCCGTGTCCTGACTTGATGTCCCGGTAGTCTCTCCCGGGCTGAATATATTCATGGCTTTGTGCTTATTAACGCGATATAGCCTGGATGAGAAGTCAACGGCTAGTGGCCCAAATCAACAGAATAGCTTGTGAGCTATTGTTTTTTTCCTCATGGTAAACAGTTATAGCCACAGCTGCTGCAAACGCCTTATCTTGCTTTTCGTTGTGTGATGCATCAAGCGGAAAATGGCCGCCGCCGGCCATGATTCCGGCGTGCGGTTATCTGTTCGAACCCGGTTCTCGTCATCCTCAGCTTTGCAAAGTAGTCTCCCACTCTCCATTCTGCGGGTTATACCCCAGAAGATACACGGCCTTAACCAGCTCCCCATCCTGCTCTTTAGCCTCCGTCAAATCGTGCACAATCTCCAGATTCGGCTCGCCATAATGGCCCATAAACTCCAGCTCCAACCTCAACTTCATCCCAAGATCCTCCTCCAGCCCACCTCTAAAATTGATCAAGAACGGCTCCCGAGTAATACACCGACGATTATACTCCAACCTGACACTCTTCAAAAACGACGCAGGCGTATCATCCACATCCAGTCCATAAACACGAACCGAATGCCTTTCACTACCCGAATCAACCTTGACCTCAACAACCAACCTCCGTCTCAGCACAAAAACCGGAACTTCCACCCCCAACTTCTCCATAACCCTAACCATAAGCTCATCCGTCCAGGCAAACACCCTCAACGACGCAAAACTGTCAATAGGTGTGCTCTGCAAATTACAAATCACCAACTTTGCCGCAGCCTTCTTCCTCCGTCCCACAATCTCGGGAATCTCATTCGCAGGGGTGACAGTCAAACTCGACCCCAACACCAAACACAAATCCGCTGTCTCCGCATGCTGCCTCGCAAGTCTATGCGGCTCCTCAGGAAGTTGTTCCCCAAAGTTGATAATCGTATCCACCAAGACACCTTTACATCCCGACATGGCACATTTCCTGCCAGTGCGATGATCATGCACCGTCTTTTCGTACTTCGCGACAGCCCGGAAATCCCGTATGTACTCTTTTCCACAATCCCGACAAGACTCTCTGTTTGAGTTCCCGTGCAGTTCCGAGATTTTCCCCGGCAAGATCCCGCTCTTGCGGTGTAAACCGTCGCAGTTCTGGCTGACTAAGTATTTCAGCAGTCCGGCATTTTGGAGCGCCACGAGGGCCATGTGGCTCGGCGTGGGGATTGCTTGGAGAGTAGAGGTTGTCTGTGAGGTTCGCTCGCGTCCTTGTTTGCGTAGAGTCCAGGCGCCTTCTGGGCCGCGGAAATCAGGGATTCCTGCCGAGGTCGAGATGCCCGCGCCGGTGAAGACGATCATATGTTTGGATTGGGAGATTAGCTTGGCGAGGGATTCTGCTTTACGGTCGAGGATGTGTGACGGTTCGTGTTTTTCCTCCTCGGCGATGGCGGGGGCTGAGTCGGCCATTTTGCTTTCTGCTTGAAGATGTGTTGGTTGTTTTAGATATGACCAAGTTTGGAATTGTGAGTTCAAACACTGTGGCGATATATCGTGGGGATGAGGAAGAGATTGATACAAGATGAAGGTGTTGTCGTTGCTGTGACCTGACCGCCAAGAAGTAAACAAACACGCGTCCTCACGTGAGCAAGTTCTGGGCAACAAACGGAAAGGCTTATTGTTTTTCTGGGGGGCGAACGAATTGCCAAACAGTTTTTTTTTGGGGGGGGGGGGGGGGGGAGCGGTAGTCAGCTTTTCTATTGTTCTTGGTACTGTCAACTCGGATTCAGCAGTGCGAGGTGTTGGTAACGACTGGCCAGGAGTGAAGAAGCATGAGGTGGGGAAACCGAAAGGATTCGATGAGTCAGCAGGGAGCGACCAAAGCCAGAAAGGATGAAAACCTGATAGTAGTAAAAGGGAAACAAAAAAGACCAAAAAGGTTGTGCAAACCAAATACGTATTATCAATATCTAGGGATAAAAAAAACAAAAGAGAAATCGACGTGGGCCCGGTTCGAACGGACGCCTCCGAAGAGACAAGATAACATGGATACGAATGTATTCAAGTCTTGCGCATTAGACCACTCTGCCACCACGCCTGGAAGGGATGATTGGTCAGCTGTTGTTTATTGTTTCCTATATCCTACACTCCATCCGCCCACTTGTGGACTTTCGCGGAAAATGATGTGGAGTGAACTCTGGTTGGCTTATCTTAGTGGATCACTTGTAATGAATCAGCACAAAACTTGTCCCAAGCACCTACGACATTTTCGAGTCTGGCAATCTGGTACTGTACCTGTAGCAGTACGGATTTACCAACACTGCAAAAGCAAACTCAGAATATGACTATGTATGATTGAAAAGGGTATATAACACCGAAACTACGGGGCTAGCAAATGCAATTTACAACTTTGTCTCATGATACAACCAACAAACGAGCTCAGCCATTGTGCTCGTGGATATCAGTCCGTGACCTCACAAAACGGCAACGAAACGACAGGAACAAGTGATCAAAGTCAGACAATAAAAACCTGCCCAACGAAACGTCGAGCTCCATCGTCAAATTGTCCGTTCTTGTCACAAACCCATTGCTCACAGTACCCATCATCCCCAACGAGTCGTCCTGGTGAGCGTTGTTGCTTATGCCCACTTTCCAAGAAGCGCCATGAGAAAAAGACCCAGAAACAACGAGCCCAGCATGAAGCAAATGCGCTTGGTCTTTCGGGTCCGGTCAGGGTTAAACAAAAAATCGCGCGCAAGTAGCTCTACCAGCCCAGTGTACAGCAATATGCCAGCCGAGATGGAATCCAGAACACCCGATACGATCGAGGCCGTGAAGGAGGCTGGGTCGTACGCTTTTGCAATGAAAAGCCCAGCAGCGAGAGAGAGCGGGGTAGAGAGTCCGTAGAGTGCGCAGAAGGACCATGGCAGCCACGTGAATCGTGGTGGGAATGGGATCACGCTCAACCGGGCGCCGATTCCCAGCCCTTCAAATGCCTGATGGAAGACCACCACAGGGTAGAGCGAGGTAAACTCGTCACCCGAGGCGCCGAGATTGAGTCCGATAATGACAGAGTGAACAATGACGCCAAATTCCAGGATCATGAAGGCCGCGATTTGGGAGCGAAATCCTCGCTCCGTCTCTCGTGCGGCGATTGATGTCGTTGGTGACGGCACAATCTCGACATCTCTTTCAGCCACCGCCGCCTTCTCTTCTCCTGCTGTGCTCTCGGCATCTTCTGGCTCTGGGTGTGATAATTCGTCGTCTTGGTCAGCAGAATGGAGAAACTGGTGAGAGTGATGTGACACTATTGAGAGTTGCCGACTGCGCAGGGGATGCCCCGACGGTGCCGATCGATTATCCGGTACCGGGGTTGTTTCCTCGACCGCCTTGTGCTGGTGCTCGAGACCAAACGTCCTTTCGACATACCATTCAGCACCAAAGTCGAGAAGAAAGATGAGCATAGCCGAGGCCATGGCGATGCTGGGCGGCCACGAGTACCCTTTCCATCCCTTGGTGAGGCCAACACAAGTGTACGGTCCAATGGCCTCGTATGCCGGGTCTAACAAGTGGATGAAGGCAGTGGCGATGATGATCCCGGCTCCGAAGTAGCGGGCAAAGATATAGACGTACAGCGGGACGTGGAAGAGGTGAACACGGGTCGTGACGACCGGAAATAGGGTGGTGAGCGACGCGGTGACTAAGATGACAAAGAGGGCCGAGATACGCAAGCCGATGTTGCTTTCTGGCGGGCTGCTGCGGGCCTTCAAGAAACAAATGATCTGCTTATAAAGTTCGTCCGAGACATTGCTGAGATTCACATTGCTAGGGTCGAAGACGTCGAGGGCAGTGGTTGATGAGTCGGCCATGGCTGCCAGGTCGGCCGCGCAGGAAAGAAAATAGGGTATAGGTTGGAGCACTAACGGGGTGATGGAGAAAAAGGAATGGCGAAAGACTGAAAATCCATCGGCGCAATGATCGGGGTCTTGTCATGGCGTGTCGTAGGGGTATTGAACAAGGGTAGAAAAGGCATGAGGAACTCGGGGCCGAGATGGGTGTTCATTCTCTGAAACGAAAACCGGGACGCCGGAGGAAGCAGCTGCGTGGTTAACGCGGAGGTGTGCACTTGGATGATGCTGGAGGCAGCAACAGCGGCAAGCACCAGAAATGTAGCTGTCAGCCAACTCGTGGCGTTGTGGTGAGGACCTTGGAGGCCGAGAACCTTGATGGTCAATCCCGAATGGAAAGAAGAGAGGACCGGCAAGCCCCTTCCACAACACGTTAGTACAATCGAGTGATGCCCGTGTTTGTTTCCCGAGACCGATGCATGATCCTCTTGACTGTAGAAGTGGTTAGAGCTCGTGCCTTCCTTCTAAAATGGCCCAGGTGAAGGAACACAAAACTTACCATCTGCCCAGCCGGACATGGACGGGTCTTTGATATCTTTGACATGGTTATACCACATCCAGAGACACCACAAGGCAATCAACCCATCCAAGTGACGCCTTGTCAACGGAACCGCCACCAGCAGCATCCGTTCACCATCGCGGCAGACCTCGGTCGCGACCACCTTGCCATCGGCACCGCACCACTCAAACATGTCCTTCTTCTCCTTGATTGCGTACATGTAGGTGCTCTTGTCCAGTTTCTCGGGTGTGCTCTCCAATTCCACGGGGACTTTGATTGCCCTGTACCCCGAGTAGGGAAACGGGCTCTTCTGGACCAAGACTCGACCAATGCCTCTGGCTGCCACTGACTTCACTTCGCACTGCAAGGCTTCCCGGAAGTGCGTCAAGTAATGCATATTGTAGATATGCCTTTCTCTTGTGGTCACGTTGGGGGTCCCATCCGAGAGCTCACGAATGCGCTTATCGACTCGTGAAAGTTCAATGGTGCTCGTGGCTTTCCCTTGGGCATGGATGACTCTGGAAAGACGATAACGGGGAGATCCCGAACGCGACTCAGCAAAGATATGGTCGTCAGCAAGAACGTAGATAGTGGGTTGCATTATCTCGTCGGGATCGTAGCGTTGTTCGTGGTAGGCAGGTGGGAGGTCTGTCGGAGCCGACGAGCTCGGCCCGGAAAAGCCGGCATCTCCGGCACTGGCCTCTTCGTAGCTCGGCGGTGACCCCATTCTTGCTTGTGGTTGTCAAATAAAAGAAACTTGTTTACCGGGGGAAAGGAAACGAGCAGGATATATTAAACAAGTGAAAAACAGCGCACACGTCAAAGGAAAACAGATTCACGTGTGTAGACGGTGAAAAGAATGGATGTGTCACAAGAGTGAATCGCACCAGCGTCTGGGATTCCGGGTATGCCCCTCTTTTTGACCGCACACGGGATCGGGAGCGATGCTACGCCACGGTCTCGGCACCACACAGCCAGGCTTGGCAGCAGTGACGTCCTATTGGCCCCCACAGGATCGCTTGCAGTGATCGATGTTCGAGGAGAGAAATCTTGCCCAGTAACAAAGAGCAATTATCTTGAGAGCTGTGTAATTGGACAAGTGATGAGTGTGACTGGGGCAATTCCGGGAAACGTGTGACCAATAGTACAACAACGGAACTTCTAGAAGAAAAGAACACGGGATCGTACCTCTCAACCAAATACACAAAAGTACCTTCAACTTACAGCCATAGCGGGTTCGCCCGAATTATTCCTACAGCGTATAATCGCTCACGAATGTTGCGATAAGGAAGGAGAGATCGGAAGGAGAAATTAGTCAAAGTAGCATAAAGTTCAGGGCCCTCCGAAGACGACCCCTATGATAAGCCTTTGAGTGCTTTTTGCCTTTGTATAGTGGAGAAGAACCGCTCACACTATTTTCTCATATTTCTGTCTCGGTGGAGGAGCGTCGGTTAGTTGCGCTACCTTCTGCTTCGTAAGCCCTTGATATTTCGGTCACGCCTTGATGATGTTGAATGAGCCGACGCGTCCGGACGATATTTGCCGGCGAGAGAGGTATCGTTCAACCGCTGTTTGCACCATACAGGCTCGAAGCAGTGATTCCTTCATTCAGAACACCCAATCTCATGGAACGAGAACCTCGGGCAGCTTATCACGGGAAGCCATCGGATCTCTGCCTCCCGCCTGGTCTTGTGACGTGGCTTCCCAACAAAAGTCAGTAGCGGGGTTGGTCATTACATGTTCAGTAACTAGTGGGTGATGTTCCTTCCCCGGTTACCAAAGTTCAGATAAGAGCCACATGATTTCTTCGAGAAGGTCGGAGATCCCCGGACCGGTGGATGGCCGGGGCCGGATCTCTTCTTAAATCTTACAACTGCTCTCTTCGTCCAGCCACATCCAAACACTAAAATCATCACCACCAACACACCACATTCAAGGAGTCCGACACACTGCTGCCTAACATCCAACTCAAATCGCACACTTGATCAATCAAACAAACCTCCACATTCCCGGCCATTCACGAAGTCAACAATCAAGATGCCGTGGTATGTAACTCCCCCACATCTCACTGCAGATGGGTGTCTCTGCTGCTCTTGGCGGTTCTCTACTGCTACCTTTAGGGTGCAACAAGGTTGACTAGTAGGCTGACTGCTCATGCGACCACTGTCAATAGTGCGAACTGCCCAGGTAATTGCTCCGGCAACTGTTCCGAAGGCTGCTCTTGCTCGGGCTCAGGCTCTTGCTGCGGCGGCTCCGGTACCAACACCACAAGCGGCGTAAGTCTTGTAGATGGAATGCGATATAACTGCCCTTCTCCATGGACATACAGTATTTCTAACGATGATGTTTACAGGATCAAAAGTAATGCGCTTCTCGGGACCCCCGCCACTTCCACCCGGTCGAAAGAACTCCACCGTATCACGCATCTAACAGATCTGGGACGATGGTTTGGCAGAGACAGAAGATGATTGGGGTACACTTGACTGAATGAGAGGAGAATTTCATTACGGTGGTGCTCTTTGGGAACGCTGATTTCTTTCGATTTGGGGCAAGACGCATAACTGCCAGCGTTCGCCACGGACTGAGACGGAGCAGGCTGGTTTTTCACATCTTGCCGATTCCTAGCCAAGATCAATATTGGTCTTTCGAGAATCAGCCATCTTCTGCTCTCTTATCTTTGCCTTCTCTCGCTTTGGATATTCCGTTCGCTACACAACATGCCTCCAGTGTGTTGTCCCTTTCCTTCTTCCTCTCCCTTGCAGTTCGAGTCGTAACATAGGACAGACCAGCCGTCCAAATGCCCAGCGCAATCGACGTCGCTATCATTGCATACATGCCGCGCTGAATGACATCAGTGTCAGTAAGGTCAAACATGCACCCCAGACAATCCCTAGAAGTGGCAGAACTCACCGTAAACCAAGGCGCCATACTCGCCCCATAGAACACAATGCTCCACCACGCATTGACGGCATTGCTCCCCATATTCATCCCAGCCAGTACTACACTTCGAAAAACAGGGTCATAATACTTTGGATCACGCATGACATCATTCGCCCACGCGAAGAAGGTGGCCTGGCATGCGTAGACTGCTCCGGCCCAGTAGTACGCCCCGAACACGACGGCTCTTTCTTTTGGCCCGAACAAGTCGCCGCCCGGCCCGCTAACCATGCCCTGGGATACAGAGAGAATCATGGCCGAGGTTATGACACCGGTTATGGCGATGAAGTAGCCTACTAGGTACCGTTTGCCGCCTAACAGGTCGGTCAAGGTTGCCCAGAAGAGGGTAGATGCTATGCCCACTGCTGCTACGCCGGAGGGGTAGTTGTTTAGCTGCGAGATTGTGTATCTTGGTTTGGGGTCGCTTTCACCTGCGTCAGATACAGGGGATGAGGCTTTCATGTACAGGGCTAGCAGGGCGTTGGAGGAGAAGGACTCTGTCTCGCCTGCTATGATCCAGAGGATGACAAAGCCCCACCATTCTTGGGAGCAAAGGACGCGTTTGGCGAAGGAGAGGGTAAAGGTCTTTTGGTGTTTCTGGGGTGCCACGGTTGCTTCGGGGTTTGAGTTGAGTTTGGGTTCGAGATTCGAGGCCGTGGTGATTGCATCTGACTCTGAGGTCTGGGGTTGCTCCAAGAGAGACACCCGCGACAGGGCCATCTCTCTCTCTGTCAGACTAAGATAGAAGGCGGTGGTAGTGGCTGGAGTGTCGGGGAAGAGGAGGAGCCCGTAAATGGCAACGGGCAGGGTGATGATGCCATCGATGATGAACAACCATCGCCATCCTTGCAGGCCGTTCAGTCCGTCCATACCGGAATGGATCCCACTCTGGATGAAGCCGCCTATCATGGTCCCTGCCAGACCAGAGGCGGTGAAGATGCCGCTGCGTTTGCCAAGTTCTCGCTCGGTGTACCATGATCCGAGGATGTAGTGGCTTCCTACGAAGGTGGTGGACTCGGCGATGCCCAAGAAAAACCGGATGACCATGATGGAGGTCGGCGAGTGCGTTGCAGCGGTGACCATCGTCAGACCCGCCCAGATGATCATCATGCTGGGGAAGAAATACCGCGGCTTGATGTAGTGCAGCGAGAGGTTGGAGGGGATTTGCCCGATGACATAGCCGATCGTGAAGCAAGTGTTGATTTGGTTCAGTTGGTCGCCTTGAAAGTTGAGGTCTTCCTTCATGCCTGAGACGTAGGCATTAGATAAGTTTGATCGGTCGAGCTATGCATCAGGAGTAAGTAAACAAAGCCGGAAAAGGGGCAGGAAGACATGGGATGACTTACATAAGCGAGGAAATAACTCAAACAACAAAAGGAGAGGATGAAAAAGTCGAGTTTCTGCACGAGTTTGCGCTCGCCGGGCCGGTGATAGCCGGCCGTCACAAAGTATTCGTGCAATCTTGTTAACGTAACTGATCCCATCCCATCTGTTTCATGGAAGGTTGTCGTTGGCTTGTTGATATCGTCCAGAGTCCAGACTGACTGGAACGAATTGGACAAAAAACCAGCGGTGGCGGGTCCCGAGAATTTCAGGACAGTGTATCCCTGTTTCGAGAAGACTTCCATTCGCCTTCTCCCGGTGGGTCCGTCCCGAGTAATGATGAAATGATCGGCACGGGAGAACAACTTTCGGGGACGGTGTGGGGAACCGGGATGGCTCGCTGGATCGTTATCTTCGGTACCTGTAAGTGGATGAGAAATGCTAGCCGCGGAATGTACTTTTAGATAGCGACTGACCCCAACCAAAGTCCATTTTAGTCGATTTACCACATTCTGCGGGAGAATGAATGTGGAAATAAGTGGCCTTTTATGTGATGAGCCAGGTTTTATACCGAATTGTTCGATCAGCGGTAAATGTTGCAAGCCAGCTGTCAAGGAAATCATTGGAAGCCCGATGTTGCAAGCCGGGAGCGAGACAAAGAACTCGTTACATTGTCAGACTTTGCGGGTGTACGAGAGATGGGTTTTGACGAATAAAGCAAAACGTATTGCCGTAAGTTGTAACTGTCTCATTATTTGGTTGCTATACGAGTATGTTCTGGTCATTGCACGGTTGTTACTGGTTCCGGCATCTTGACCAGGAATAAAACTACCCGGGCCGGGAACTTGGAAGTCACCAGAGGAGTATGGTAGTTTCGCGGAACCGACAAGGGAACCGAATTGTAGCTATCTAGCAAGTCATGTCTCTGTGAGCTACGTTATTGAACAAATAGCATCCCGATCTGACTTGCAACACTTTCAAGAACCGCTTTTGATGTGTGTCTCCAGCCACCCCCACAAAAATGTGAACTGATTCCATGAGATAGGAAATGGTCGAGTGAATGGGTCAAGGATTTGGTGACCGATATTTTACTTTGATAGTGCCATATTAGCCAATAGTAATATGATCCAAGGGCACAAAGATGAAAACTTACACATGTCAGGCGATGTTCCCAGAGGAACAAGGTACCAGGGCATATTTAGCAGGTAACACCACCGCAGATTTGGACTTGGTACCGAGTTAGCAACAGTCATTCTAGGAGACCCGTAGATCGGAGGACTTACGGCAGTTGCGGGTATAGGGGCAATCGGGAACGTTCCGGCACATGGGGTTGATGGCCCCGCTGAAAATGCAGGCAGCAAACTCGCCCTTGGAGCAGCAGCGACGACGCTGGAGCTGGGCTTCTCCGGCGACGGCCCTATCGGCAATGGGAGCAGCCGGGTTGTACTCGTCGATGAGGTTCGCGAGGTCCTCGAGGAGGTCGCCAGAGATGGCAGTGCTGGGCTGGGGAGCAGCGGCGATGAGGCCGGAGAAGGAGAGGAGAGCAGCGATCTGGGCGAACTTCATCTTGAATGGTTGTTTGGGGTTTCTTGGAATTGGAAGGTGAGTGGGCTTGGAGAACTGGTAATTGGACTGGAATGAAGAGGCTCGGAATGAACTGCTGACTTGATGGTGAAAAAGCATTGACAGCTCAGGGGAAGATTGCTGCTCTTTATAAATTTCTGTGGATGGCCTGTTGGTGTTTTCCCTCGCTCGACGATGCCAATCCTCTCTACTCGCCTCAATGGCTGCACTCCACCGTCCGCCCATTCTCTTCCTGTTCAGGAATCCGAATCCAGAAAGCGTGCTCTTTCCCCATGTTGTTGCCTAGTTGAACACGGCTTTGCGGTCCGGCTCCGGTTTGACTGTATCCACCGCAGCCAAGTGAGGGTATTCCCAAACTCTTCGACCCAATATTGATGAAAGTGACAAGTTGTCTTGGCTCGAATCCTCCATGGTGGGGTCAACCAGATGAAGCAGTCACGAAACAGGTTGTTGATATCGCAGTATAGAATCTGATGTGGACCCAGTCTTCATCCATCTTTGTGTGATGGTTTGCGATGATGTTGGAATGCAGTGGATGTCGCGGCACGATGGGCCGTGTAGGATCTATGTCGTGCGGTAGCGACTCGCTTACGAGGCTATCGCCGCCTGTCCGTCATGATATTGGCGGTTTCTGTATTAGCTCTTGGTAGTGGAGACATGAGATTCCTCAAGCGAAAGGAAGGAATCAGACTTGGTATGATGGTACGCTGCTCATTGGCGCCCGCCAATACACCTCGGGTCTTACAAAAGGACCGCGTATAGGATTCTTAGTGTAAAGCTATGAGGAATCCGGGATACTAGTAGGGTATCCTTTTACCGAAAAGTGATCCGGTTGTGCCGAGTCTAGTCTTTCCCTCGGCACTAGATCACAGTTCGCCCTATTCAGCTGCATAGACGACCACCAGTTTCTTCACCGAATTACCAATATGATATGTTTGTATTACACGCCCACCGATATCGGCCGTCCTCTGCCTTGATTTTATGCTCCTAAATGGCCGTCCCGTCGGAGGATGATACATAATACTACCATAATTACCATCAGCCTACACTAGACTGCGGCGACAATTTCAGCGAACAAGAGCATCCTCAAAATCTCAGTACTCGAGCCGAGCCACGATTCATGGTCGACTCTTAACACCATTACATGCTGTTACAGTCTAGTAGAATCCATCATACACCACCTGGCTCAGCCAGTCTTGGCCTTCACGTTGGTCCCCTCGGCATCCCAAGTAACGGATATCGGCTCGTGGTTGCCCGAGAATTTCTGTCCCGCAAACCACAGTTCGAAGCGTAGGTCTGCCGGCGCAACAATGACCCTGATATCAAACTGGCAGATGTAGAACCTGTGGCCTCTAGAGAAACAGGTCCCCCGCTTGTTTTTGAGAACAAGTTGTTCCTGTCTTACACCGTCCAGGTTGCTTCGAAGGTCGCATATTTTGGTTGCTCCAGCTGTGAAAACACATGTTAGTCGAATATATCGGCGTTATATCTAAAAAAGAATGACCCACCTTGTTTCATACTCCTAGGCAGAAACGTGGGCTCATTGTGTGAAATCACGATCCTCGAGTCCCACGCTCTGGTCAGCTCTCCCTCTGCCAAGCTGATGGCAAAAGACTTGACGAGCGGCGCATTGGGGTTGACGACGTCCCCCTTCCGGATAAGCCACTGGATCTGGTTGACGGCCCATTTCTTGCCCTTGTCAAACGGGTCAGGCTGGAGATCCTCGTTAAAGTGCAATGCCGGCGAATACACTTCTTGGACGATTACTCCGTAGCTGGCTCTCGCCACCCGCGCGGCAAGAACGGACGTTGTGCCGCCCGTATTCCACCTCTGCTGGCGGTCGTAAAGTAGACCCCTTACGACCACCAGTTGTGGGTCATTGCACGGAATAACGGCCACACGGTTGGCGTTAGGGTGCGGGTAGCTGAGAAACCTTTGCTGGAGCTGGTTACGTACGTAGGCCGAGCTCCCCAGACCTCCAGAGAGGACCATGTGCTGGACTTGTTGCGGCCTGCCAGTGTCTCTGAGCCAGTCGAGTTCTTCGACGATCTTTTTGACAATCCCTTCTACCTGGGGGTCAAAGAGAGACTGTATCTCTTGTCTGTTTGATCGTGGTCAACCAACCAGCCTTCATCTCAGATACTCGTTCAGGGCCCCAGGGGCGACACTCACATGGAAAACAACATCCGACCATTCTCGATCCCCAACCCCAAATGCGTAAAGTCATGGGCCACGCCCTCGAGTGGAATGCGGAAAACCGGCTGCATATACGCCGGCTCGCCAAATTTGTGCTTCAACGTCCTGAACTGATGACTCCTCGTCAAGCGCATCAAAAAGTCCGGAGGCAGCGCCGTAGCCACGACATCAGGATACGCCGTTGCCCTCGCCGTGACCAGCCTCAAAAACAGCCGATCAATCACCGACGCCCCGATACCCACTCCACTGACGGGATGCAACGACGACATCTGGGGAATCGTCTGATCCGAACTGGTGACCTGCATCAGCGCCAGATCGGTAGTACCCCCTCCGGCATCGACAGTAAGAAACAAGCTACCCATCTCGAAAGCCACAGCGCTAGTCTTGAGCGTCGCCACAGCAGCCGCCTCGGCCTCGGTCAGATCAACCTGGGACGAATGCCGCGGCCCTTCCATCCCGAACCCAGCATTCTGAATGACCGTCTTGAAGGTATTAATCACGCTCAGACTGGTCCACGTAGTCGGCACGCTAAAGACAAACTCGACGCTCATGCCCGTCCAGCCACCCATGTGTCGCCGTCCAATCTCCGTCTCGATACTCAGCTTGACGTGGGCGTATATCTGCCTCAAATAGTCTGTCACGAAGCGCTGGGCTTCGTAGATGGAGGAGGGCGCGCTGGAGAGGCCTTGTTCTTGCGCGCTGGCAAGGGTATCGGCTTCCATGAAGATCTTGAAGAATTCCCGCCGGGTCTTGCCGGGTGTGCCGTCGTCGTCGTCGGCACATTGGAAGCCCCAGGAGGAAAGTTGTCCGTCGCCGTGGTAGATTAGTTGGGTGGGCACTTTGCGCTCTCCGCGGTCACCGCTGCCTGGCCAGTCGCTGATTACTTGGATTGGTGTGCGGGGTGTCATCCATGCGACTCCTACGAGGGATAGTGAGTTGATATTTGGTCATGATTGGAATTTGGTGGCAAGATACTAGTCTTACCTGTATATGTGGTCCCCAGGTCGATCGCGACCGCGATGTCAGGGAGTTCAGCGTTCATGGTGGGTTTTGATTATTCCGGCTTGTTTTGGAGTAAAGAAGGGTTGCGTGCAAATGAGTGAAGGTGAGGCAAATGAATGTGTACTGATGGTTGTGATTCCAGGTTGTTTGCCAAGGTTGGGGTGTTGGAAGGCAAGAAAGGACATGAATCAACAGGGCGTCCCTCACTGAGCGCTTATTGAGTGGTGTGGTTGTGTTGCTATCCGAGCACAGCAAAGGCTGGCTTCTGGACTCATATGATCGTCGGAAGAGGGAAGAAGAGTGTGATTTCCCGGGTTTGAGTGCCCAAAGAGGTTGGAACCGACATGTCCATTCCGTTCTGCCACACACCACCCACTCAAAGGCGGCACCATCTCTTCAGCCGCCCAGCTTTCATTTGCACAGTCACCTTTACGATGTCTTGGTATTGAGGCTCTGCGCTGGTATTGGGGTCGAGAACAGATAGATAAAAACGCCACATGGCGTCCGAAATTTAATCAATGCATGTTCTGGCCTCCACGTCCGTGGGGTGGAAGGGTGTGATGTTGCCCCTGGCACAGTGCGAGTTCCTTGCTAAGAAAGAATGTGCAGCATTTGCGTCGAGTGTATGGGCCTCCTTTTTCTTATTAGAACCCGCCATGGTCTCTCCGGGATTGGACACAGCTTGGTAGGACATTACCTTGCGTCTCTATTTGCTCCTTCAATTTGGACCCCGACGAAGTTATTATTGAGAAGCTGCTAATCTCATCCATCAGAGCATTCACAATGGCGGGAATAGAGCCTAAGGAGCTTCTTGTTGCCATTACGACAACGGCACCAGACCCCCCTAATCCCGTCTACACCTACACCATCGTGGTTAAGGTTCAAAGCACAATTACCGGGCAGGACAATCGGCAATATTTCGTCGGGGTAATCAGCAAGACAACTGGCGATCCGATTCCTTCAAATGCAAACGTGCAACCAACACCGTTGGGAAATATTGTAACAGTCCAGACATCACCCAACGCCATCATCACAGCCCCCATTACGACGCTTCAGGTTGTTGAGACTCCTACACTGACTGTCCCACCAGTCACAGGGCAGACAAATCTATCCGAAACTCAACCCGGCAAAACCACAAGTTTCACAAAGCCAGCTACGAATACCGGAACCAGTCCTGGAGTTGCCCCCACAGAAACTCCTGGCTCAGACCCAGGTCCGGCACAGCAAAGCAACACTGGACCAGTCATCGGCGCCGCAATCGGCTGCCTGATTGCCGGTGCAATTCTTGGCTTCCTCATCGCCTTCTTCATCTACAAGAAGCGGTCGCAGCGACAGTCCCATTATGCATCGCGGCCGACGGTGGTCGAGAGCAAGGTTTTTGAGCTCCCGACTTTTGACGCGCCACATCCGGTTGCAGTTGTTGAAGACAAGCTGAGCAGATTCCTCCTCGATGCCAGTTCCGACAAGGAGATCGCCGCCGAGCTGCGATCTCTTGGCACCCTCGTCCAACAACACGTCGAGAACAACTACCACCTCAAGCCTGTGCAGGCAGACCCTCGAGCGCTGGCAGTCTCGCTGACGCAGCTTGGCGTCACCGACAGCGGAAGTGTCTCTCCAGAGATGGTCGCCAAGCTGTCACTCGATCCCAGAACCCGACAGGTTGCCCTTCAGCACGTCATCTCTCAGGTGCTCTTCACCAGCATCGATGTCAACTCACGGAGCCGCTTGTCCATGCTCCCGGCTCCCATTGCTGCGTTTCTGCAATCCATCCCACCTCTGGAGTCTGGAGAAAAGAATAACGAATGTTGGTGGTCACTCCGCCCCCGGCCATTCAAAGTCCCCGAACCGTCCACAGTACTAACATTGCATCTCTTAATTAGCCCTCTCGACAGCACTCAACCAGTGGCGCGCGCTCTCGGCCTTCATCTTGCATCCATCTCGCAGCCAGAGGACACCTCTCCCTACTTCCACTGCGGCAATCTCTCCTCAGGCATCGGGTCTAGCAGACGCCCTCGACACGTTCCTTGCCTACTTTGTGGATGAGAACAACAGATTCCAGCAAAAGAGCCATCTCCAAGCTGTCATCACCGAGTACGCCAAGTTCGGTTATGTCCTTCTGTCCCAGCCCAGCGAATGGCGTCTTATTAACAACGCCGGAACTGCCCATCACTCGGGTCCCCACGGATATAGTGCTGTTGTCTGTGCTGGGCTTATCAAGGTTGCTTTGAGAGATGGGGCGCCCACCAGCTCACCGCAGCAGGTAGTCGCACCAACGACGGTCATGATCTGACACAAAGGGTGAATTGGATACCGGATGGAGGATTTACTACTCATAGTTGGGGACGCGGATACTGTTAATGCTTACGTTTGTGTTAACCACTTTGCTTTTGTCCCTGAATCTTGATTGAAGGGCGTCAGAATTCCAACTTTCATTCTCACATCAGTGAGTGAAAAGCCTTTCATATGATGATATGCCCATTCCCTTCCTCCAAGGAGCAGGGCATTTGAGAGAAGTTCTTTACGTCCTTTGCTTTGTTGTTAAAATGCATCTGTGGATCATTTCACCCCCCCATTTATCGTCCCAATTAACCATCTCGCTTTGCGTCCCAAATGAGGCTCTGCAGCATATCTAAACAGTGCCGCTCAAAAAAGGCCACACTGTTCTAATCTTGTTGACCCCCGTCCGTGTGGTATTTTGGTTGCATGATTCTTGGTACACCGTACCCTCCATCCCCGCAGCCTCGTCCCACGTCCTCGTCCTATTGGCGGCACTTCCAATAGTCGATTCAGCTCCGACAAGCTGCACTGCAGCCTGCAGCCATTATCACGCTCAAGAGCATCATTTCCTTTTGGGCCACGCCACAATGCGCCAAGGCCATATTGTGCCTCAATTCGCTTGATCCAGCACGTCTATTGGCGCAAATGACATGACATGATATCCAGACTTCGTCGGCACCTGCAGGCAGTCTAGTCCTGCATGCAGGGTATTGCCCAACTTGGAGCCGACATTCGAGATGCCCAGGCACTCCTGGGTCCCCTCCAAAGTCCAGTCCATTGCCACAAGCAGTCCAGTTCTTCGACGTGTGGCTTTCCCTTGGTCGCACGTGCGATTGGCCGATCCTGGTCAGAACCCACGTCAAACACCATGGTCGTCTTCCCCTCCTCGTGTCTTAGTTCAGACCCCGCTCCATGCAGAGGGCATGTCGCATCATGGCCTGAGAATGTGTTGCCCTTTATCACAGCCAACATAGCCAACATAGCCAACAAATCACCAATATCGTCATCGTCGCCGCGATGGAGGTAGCCCTTGCAGTGGGCACTCTCAGGGTTGCCTACCACCTCCTCATCGTCGGCATCAAAGTCGATCAAGTACCGAGCGCTGTCCGACGATGCATCGAGCTCGTGCGAACCTGCCATCGCGACCTCGAAGACCTCATCACACTCCGAAATGAGTCGCTCCCCATGCTAGAATCCAAGCCGGCCATCCTCCAACGCATCAACAGCATCATCGAGAATGCGCACAATGGCCTCTTGGAAGTTGCTCGGTTGGTGGAAAAGCTGCGACCCGAAGCTCACGATGGCACCTCGCCGCTCATGGGGCGTCTGGAGTGGATATTCATCGACTCACGCGAGTTTTCGAGCCAGGAACCCCTCATATCGCGCCAACACAGCTCTGTCATTGCCGAGCTCAACTTCCTGCGACAGCTCATTCTCCTGACGCCCTTGATCGAAGGTTCAGGCTCAGCGAAAGACAAAGGCGGCACAGAAAAAGCTCAGACAAAACGTCCGGCCATAGCTTGGGATAATGTCGGTCTGCTCGACGAGATGTTGGGCGGTCGCAAGCAGAACCTACCCCCGGCCATCCCAACTCCTGTTCCGGCGCCAATGACTCCCCCAAGTACGATGGCCACGCCTCAAAGCGCACCCCTCGGTCGTATTGCGAGTCCAACCCCAACTCTCAATGACCCGCCTCCCCCGTACTCGTCGCCAAAGCCAACGTTTGGGTTTCCAGTGCCCGTCTCTGCCGCGCCTACTTCCAACACGAACCTTCTCGTCTACAACATCGCTGTTCCAGCACAAGGACTTCCGTTTGGTGGGTCTGGGGGCTCTGGGGGCAACTTGTATACGGGGCATGCGAAAGCAAGCACAGACGCAAGGCGAACCACCTTTGATGCGGACGGAATTTCGTTTCTATTTGGCGATCTCAAAGTCGCTCCCAGGCCTGCTGCAGCATCACAACTAACCACCAGCACATCGCTGGCGACGGGGACAACTGCATCTTATCCCTCGACAATCCCTGTGGCATCATCCTCAAGTACACAGACGAATGTGCCTCATGATCTAACAATCCATCATACAGCATGCAATACCAACGATTATCTGCAACCATCGTACCCACCTGCTCGGCTTCAACAACAATCACAACCTCAGTCACGACCCCAGACTCCAAATATGCACCCTTCTTCTCAGCCATATCAGCAACCCCATTTTCATCACCATCCCCAAGGCACCCCATTACCAGCAAAGGACGAGCCAGTCTACGAGGTCAAACCTCTCTCGACTATACCACAAGAACTGATACACCGACATGATGGCGTCACGTCTCCTCCTTTACAGCCGTTGTTTTCTCCCTTGCTGGGGAACACGGTCGTGGCCACCACGCCATCTCCGTCCGTTCCCGCAATAACAGCTCATCCCGCTCAACATCAAACATGGCTAGAACAGCGACATCAAGCGTCGGTGTCATCAAGTGAGGCGCAAGGTAACCCCGAATGTTGCTCGTCTTGTGGCTCGGCTAGGAATTCACTCTCCAACGTCCCGACAGGCATCACAAGTAGGCCAAGCAGCCTAAACCTAGCACAATCATACCTTTCCTCACATCACAATCAAGCAACATACCAGGCCCTGAATCAACATCAGCACCACGACCAGGCAGTACATATCAGAGAGCCTTCCATGGCCCAAACTCGGGCAGACGAAGTGCGCCTCTCTCACAGCGACCAATACAACCCTGTAGCCTATGGCCCCCGCTCGACACAGTCAAATGCGCCACAACAAGCGGCGCTGAGGCCCCGACCATCAACTGTAGACTTTCAAAACCACACCTTTGCCGATGGAAGCTACTTCCCACACACAGGATATCCACAGCATGGTGAGACGAGGAATCCAGATCCAAGCTATCGATACTCGACTCCCCAGCCGACTACCAAAACAACACAGATGCCCGTAGCACCCTTGTTCACCGCTCAACCACACAGCAATCTGCAAGACTCGTGGAGACATCAATCACACCAAAGCAGTGTCCCCAGCAGGGATGAAGCAGAAACTCACGGCCCCTCGAATATTCCGAATCCCACCTTCCAGACCTTTGCAACAACCCGGGAACACTGGAAACCAGAGACTCTAACTACAAGCTGGCAGGCTGCTCAAGGCGAAATCCATCAAAGTCACACAACCATGCCGCCGCCACACGCAACAGGCCAGCCTAGTAGTCGACATGAATATCAAAACATCACTAATAGAGCGGATAGGCCACTGGCAGTGAAGCCAACAAACACGGTATTTGAAACGGAAGCGGCAGAGCTATACGGCTCATCGGCTCTCATGCCCGGGCTAGAACAACAAAATGAAGCTGGAAGGGCCGCCCAATGGTATGCCAAGACCCATGACGGGATGGTCCACACCGAGATACACGAGTTGCCGAGTGTCAAGTTTGCTCCGGACCCTGTGGAGTTGGAATGATACCCGTCGGTACGGCAGGATTCTAATCTTGGCCTTTTTGGGGGAAATGGCACTGGTGTACGTGCCATGCCCAGGAAAACGAGTCGGAAATATAACAGAAGGCGCCTAACATTCAGGCACTAGTTCTCTCGTATACAGGCACCGGTGTTCTTATATAAAGGCACTACTCTTGTTGGAATAGAGGCTTTAACTAGCTAGAATAAATGGCTTAACTGGACTAGAATAAATGCCTTGACTAGACTAGAATGAATACCTTAACTAGCTAGAATAAATACCTCTTGTCTAGAATAAATATCGTAGCTAGACTAGAGTAAATGTCCTAACTGGCTAGAATAAATACCTTAACTAGGTTGAATAAATGCCTTAACTAGTTCGAATAAATTCTTTAATTGGCTAGAATAGAGGCCTTAACTAGTTAGAATAAATACCTTGAGAAATTGAATTTGCAGTATTAGACTAGTCCCTGTAGATAAGAGTAGTGGTGCCTGAATATTAAGCGCCTTAATGTAAGAATATAACTAAATTGGATCCATCCAGCACTAATATTCATTCCATTATAACAGAACTGTTATGAACTGATAGAGGCGTCTATTCGATGTATGATTCTACCCAGCACTGTTCCTGGTCACCGTGAATGTCGAACACAATCTTCGGGATACTATCATTTGGTCCATGTACCCGATTCTATGTACATAACGTGCCGAGGCAGTTAGCGAATCCACTGCCAAGCCAGTATTCTACATACTGGAGACGCTGTCCTTTTTAGGCGGGCAAATGAGTAATGAATGAAGAGACACATCTCCCGTAACACATGGGCAAGAACAATGTGGGGCGGTAGGAATGTGCGGGGTTGGTATTGTAGGAAGGAGTTTACGAGAAGGTCATCGTGGCTGCGCAATTAAAGCGACAAAATTGTAGGAAGGAGTAGTTGTAGAGGCTGCTGGACTTCTGGGCCAGAAAAAAACCGTGATGACTTTCGAGTTCCGCCTTTTCCCAATCCAAGACTCGACGGGCCGAAGACGACACCCAGCCTTTGACAACATGAATTTTCTCGATCTCATCCCGGATGTCAAGCTGCCAATTCTGGACCATCTTTCTCAATCCGACCTACCGACACTATGCCTCGCGCATCGTCGCCTCGATGAACTGGCTCGGCCGGTCCTTTACTCATGTGTCGAACTCCCCAGTGGATTTGGTAGATACCAACCGCACCCCATCGCCCCATTCCTTCGTACTATTATTTCCAAGCCCGAGCTTTCCAGACGCATACGACACCTCTCCTTTCTCGAGAAACCCCCTCCGTCAGGCCATTTGTACGGGACAGGACCCGAGTTCCAAGTTTCGCCCTCAGATATGGAAGGGGTGGTTCAATTCGTTGAAGGGTGCGAGGTTTCGTACCGCGACTTCTGGATCGAGGCACTCCAGGCAGGGACAATGGAGGCGTATCTCGCTGTCCTTCTGTTGAACCTGCCCTCGATCGACTACTTGAGGATAGAGCAAGGTCTGTTGATGGAGACAGGGTTTGTCGGCCGTGTCTTGAGGTCCTATCTCTGCGACACGCCCCCGAGTCTCGTCCTGCCACCGCGCTATACTGGTAGCTTGCAAGGTTTGCGCGACATCTGCATCGACCCAAGGAACCCTCCGCCCATCCGAAACACCCCAAACATCTTACCAATGTTTTATTTGCCATCATTAAAGAAACTCTCAATCTGGATCGATGATCCGGCCGACGAGTTCCGCTGGCCCACAAGCAATCCTCCTCAGGCCTTGGGCCTCAAATCGTTGAAAGTGCAGGGTCTCAGTGAAGCGCAGCTCGGGAGCTTGCTTTCTGCTACTCCGTCCCTACCCTCGCTCGCTTATACTCGCGAATTCTACGTGGAGCCCAGGTCCCATTCTCACCGGACTCGCCGCCACCCAGGCGTGCTCGAACCTGTTATCGACCTCCGTGCCCTTGGAATCTCTCTGGCCGTGGTGAAGGACAAGCTCATTACGCTCCAAATACGGACAAGAGATCACTCTATCAATCGTTTTCTTCGCGGCGTCGCTGGGCTGCGGTTTGAAAGGCCAACTACGTCTCTCTGCCTCGCAGAATTTCACCAACTCAAAGTCCTTGAAGTGCCCAGCGAATTTATCATGGGGTTCCCGGCAATGCCTGTCTTGGAAGACAACCTGCCTCCCAACATCGAAGAGTTGGCAATTTCGAACTTGAACTCCCCGAGCTTTTGGGACTCGGAAGAGCGGATATTTGACTCTTCATGCGAATTCCCGTATGTTCAAGTGATTCTGCAGTGGTTGCAGGGCACCAAACAGCACACGCCGAATATTCGAAAGTTCAGCTACTTGGATCATACAGACGGTTACTAGGAGTTTCTGAGCCCGGTTCAGCCTGATCACCTAGCCGCAAAGGACAGGATGGAGGAGGTAGCCCGGATGGCTGGAATTGAGTATTTACACCGGCAGTTATCAGCGCTGTTGGATTATTAATGTCATCGGTTTAGTTAGTTGTGCTCTTCTTCCAACACGCGGAATGTGGTCGGATGGATACGGATAGCGATTATTTATATACAGGCATCAGTGTTTCTAGTGTACTACCTTAGGTAGATATCCACTAATACAGGCTTAAACCCCCAGTTTCTATTAGGCGCCTAATATTCAGGCACCACTACTCTCATATACAGGTACTAGAACTAGTCCAATACTATAAATTTAATTTCTTAAGGTATTTATTCTAACTTGTTAAGGCATTTATTCTAGTTAGTTAAGGTATTTATTCTAGCTAGTTAAGGTATTTATTCTAGCCAGTTAAGGCCTCTATTCTAGTGTAGTTAAGGCATTTATTCTAATAAGAGTAGTGCCTCTATATAAGAAGACTAGTGCCTGTATATGAGAGGACTGGTACTTGTATAATAGGGGCCTACATTTATATGATGGTCAGATCGAGGCCGGCAAGGTCATAAAGGCGGGTAAGATCACCGGCACGATCAGGATTTAGGCTGGCTTACGCGGCATCTTAGATTGGTAGATCGGAAGTTTGAAAAGAAAAATATCCAAAACGACAAGGTCGCGGGTTCAAGGGCTTGAGGTTGGCCTGCTGCAGTAGGTGACACCCGACATATTTCCTTGCATCTTTCATGACAGTCAGATAGTTGCTCACACCACAGCGGCTAGGATTGATGTTCCAAGATTGATGTTCCAAGATTGATGTTCCAAGATTGAAGAATTATCATTCATCCTCCGCACAGAGATGTGTTCACATCATCTCATCATGATATTGCCCTTTCCTTCAACCCAGTGCATCTGAGGGGTTATATACATTATATATTAGGGTTATAGCCGTTTTATCCTCGCCGATTCCGATCGAATTCCTTCGACCTCATCCTTTACTGATTTTCACTACACTTTGCCTTCATCGGTACATGATTAACAAGTCAAGCCGACGATATTTTTAGGTCGGGTAAAGACACCATCCAAGATCCATCAATGATGGAGACCGAAGCAGCGGAACGGCTTCAGTACTACGGCTATCTACCCAAGGACACTCAACCTAGACAAGAAGATGCCGTCAAAGCACTCCGTGCCGCACAACGGTTCTCCGGCATCAACCTGGGCACCAACGCCCACACCTTCCAGCCGAAAGATTCCGCATCCGAGACCTGCTGGTCCGATGCCTCTCCGGCAGGGCAGATTCACTTTGCCAACGACCACGCAGCGACCTGGGACGTCTAACGCATGGCCGCCATCGCCCTGCACGAGACAGGCCACGGGCTAGGCCTGTCGCATTCCTACATCCAAGGATCAACAATGTACTCCCCACTAAACGAGGACCTCTCACTCGACGACATCTCCGGCATGCAAGCCATCTACGCGGAGAACAACCCCTTACTGCCCACTCTACTTGGCGCAGGCCAGGAGCTCTTCCAACTCCTCCCCAACGGTCTGATCTACCAACGCATGGTGCATCCAAACAACGGATGGACAATCATCGACGACAACTGGAAGAATCACCAGATCATCACTAAAAACGGCCTCCTCTACCTGCATCATAACCAAGACGGGCGTATCTACCAGTTCGGCGGGTGAGAGGCGAGTGGTAGTGCATCTACAATGACCGGTCCACAACGCATGCAGAGCCTGGAAGGTATTTTGTCTTGTACATGTTGTTCAGTTCGGGCAAGTCGTACAGTTACTGGACGTGGATGATCCGCTGGGGTGGAAGCTCCCCGCTGGAGAGACGAATTGGCAGGTGCTGGATGAGGACCCGAAGAATGCTGCTATTGCTTGTGCGGGTGAGTTCTTGTTCTTTTGGAGGAATGATAGGAGGCTTTGGGAGTATTTGGGCGAGACACATCCGCAGACTTCGTACGCGGGACCCGTTGTCAGGAAGGTGGATGATAATATGTGGAATTTGAGTGTGGGGCTGGACTGGCCCGCTGGGAATGGTCGGCGGGTGGTCGTGGTCAAGAGCTGGGGGAGGATCGGGGAGAGGTTGACATGACGGTTGAAACCAATTCATTGGAAAGATTACTTTACAGAAGAGTGCCGTAGGATTCATGGGAACGGATAGTTTGTTAATAGGAGGAGCGGATGGATGGATGGATGGAATTTATTTCGCCCGGAGGCACTGAGCCTAAAGGGCCTATGCACGCTAACTACATTCAGTTCATCCAAATCCGCCATTATCTCGTCCAAGCCCTCTACTTTTTCATCTCAAGATCACCCGATGCCTCTTTTCATTTTATAAGCAGATCACCTT
>MU858323.1:0-34625 GCA_033297075.1 Rhypophila decipiens | reverse complement strand
CCTGGGGGAGGGCTCTTGATATATATACATGGATGGCCTGTATTCCAGTGCCGTAGACCGTATAGTTCAGGGCGTATACCGTATTTCCTTCAACATATTGTTGTTCGAGATACCCCCCTTTTGAGCAAAACTTTCTGTATCTCTTGCCTTTCTCTTGAATGTATATACTTGTCATCAATCGGCTTCAAGGACCTTCTTCTTCCGAGTCGCTGGGTGGCATCTTGCCGACTGTCGAGTCTTCGTCTTCCTCGTCGTCGTACGTGTTTTTGGCGAATTCCTCGGGCCTGTTACCATAGTGAAAAAAGCAGGTTAGCCTTTCTTCCACAGTCGAGCAAGCAAACAAGCCATGGTAACTGTGCAATACGCACCAATACGGCTGTTTCCGCCACTGTTTCTCATCGCGCACAACATTGACGATCTCCCCCACGACCCTACTACTCGCCGGTCTTTCCTCCCACGACGCCAGATCAACCAGCACATAACCTCCTCTTCGGATCCACATTGTGTTTCGGAACCTGGGCTCGAGCTCGACGAGGATCGGCTTCGTGTCGGGTAGCGCGCAGGTGTACAAGCTGTTTCCCTCGGCCTTGACGACGCGCGCGAGCGATTGCGTGGCGGTCAGTTCGTCCGGAGGGGTCATGGACTCCTCTGCTACGGCGAGGACGTTGCTGCGTTTTGGTTTTCCCATTTTGCAAGTTTGTTTGAGAAAGGGGGTGATTTGGGTAAGTTTGCGATGGGTGATAGAGAAATGGTATGTACAACTTTATGATGGAGAAAACTCCCCCACTCACACTTTGAGGTGTGTTAACTTATCAAAAGAACGGTGGGGTGAGCGGGTGAAACCTTCTAGAAGCTTGGCACCATGGTGATGGTTTATTTACACACCCCTTTTTTTCTCCTGTTCACACCCATGGCGGATTATATAAAGTTTGACGCGTCAGGAGCGTATTTTCGACTTCGTGGAAGCTAGATTATGCCTATCGGTTAGTTCTAATCTGGACTCTCTTTTATCATGCGTATCCGGCACGGGGCATATCCCTCGAGCTATCCGGATTCCGGAACGTCCATTCATCATATATGGGAACGACTGGACCAATCAAATAACTTGGAATCCGAGCATCGTATGTCTGATGCCGATCTTGGGGGCTTAACCTGGTATAGACTTGGGGGTGAAGAGAGTCGATTAGATGCGGTCATATCTTGTGCCGTGTGCTTGTATCCTATATATTACTGCAGGGTTTCCAGCTTCCCCTTGAACTACTTTCCCACTTCTCCGTTTCTTTTTTGATTTTGTTTTTCGACTTATCCAAAGACTCTGAAGCCTTGTCGACAAGCTGTCCTGTTAAGCTACCATAACCCAATCGTGTACTCCATATTCTTTTTAAGCATCTTGCCTATAAAGTCTTGGACACCAGTGGAAAGTTCGTCGCAATTTCCTCTAGACCACGGTCCGTCCTTATACAGCAAGTAAATGACGCTACAGAAGGCACTATAACCTCTTCCGGCAGAGCAACTCGGACAATCGAGATTCTGCGACTGGGCGGAATGCGCTCACCCCTCACCTCAAGCCTAGCGTCATCAGTCCAGGACAACAGCCAACTCGGATCATGCGCTTTGACAAACTCCTCCAACGAGTCAACACCCTCCTCCATGCGCATGATCTCCTCGGCCGCCGAGGCCACCAAGTACGAGTCCCAGATCTCCTCTCGAAAATGAAAGACCCGAAGAAGCTGAAATGCAGTCAACCGGACCGACCTCACCCGGCAGTGCAAAGCCGTGTAGAACAAATGCGGCGACCAGCTCAAGTCTACGGTAAAGTGGAACACCCCGCTATGCAAGGACTTGTAGACGGGGCTGTCCTGCTTGTGCACGGTTTTAGCTGACATCAGGAACCGAGTTGCTTGGGTCAGTATCCGCACAAAATCGGCCGTGTGCGCGTCGAAGATCATTTCATCGCCCGGCTCGCGCAGGCAGGTGGCGACCATGATTTTCAGTACGGGGTAGGGCAGGAGCAAGGCGTCGTATCCTACCCAGGTAGGTTCCGAAGGACCTGTACTGAGGAGTATGTTTGGGCATAAACGACTTCCCAAGCTGCCAAGTCTCTTTTCAGGCGCCCCCTTTCTAGTTCTGCTCCGCCCATCGTTCGGTGGGCTTCGAGATAGAGTATGTCGTTGGTGAGTCGGTCAAGAACCTCTCTCGCTTCGGACATGTTCTTGAAAAGAAGCGGCAGGGGAAGAGGAATGGGTTTGAAATACGAGGTTGGTTTCAAGACGCCATGGCCCAGTTTTAGCGCTGACATGTTCACACGGGTGAATATGTAGATGAGATCATCGTCGATCGGCTCCCTATTTGAACCAGAATACTACATAAGCACCGGCAAAAGCTTCATGCCGCACAGCAGGTGACGGTATCCTGCACTCAGTCGCCCACGAAGGAACTCGAGGATCACGAACAGCATGCAGGCTATCAAAGCTGTACGGGTCACGGTTTTATCCCGGTTTGCGAATTGGGGTTGGAGAAGCTGGTAGATGGCCTTGTTATACTGGCTTAGAGTAAACTGCTCTAGCGAATCCGGCTCTCCTCCAGGCCCTGGACTCCGTATGCCCATGGTAATTCGCTTGTGGAGCGAGCCGACGGCCAGCATGGCATGGAAGACCGAGGGCTCGTCTAAACCTGCACGGAGGACAAGGCTGTTCCAGAAAGAGGCCTTGTAAGGTCCCTAAAGTAGGAGGATGGTGGTGGATTGGAACCATTCTACCCATTCAGCCTCGTCCTGTCTCACTTTGATTTTGGGCGGCTTTGAAGGAGTTGACTGCGGCATGGTGACGGCTGTACTACTACCGAGGCCGGGGCGCCGAGGATTGTCAACCGGGGTCCGCGTATTGGCATCAACTTCGCGACTTCCTCCTCCCCAAACTCCATACCCCTCGCACACGCGGCCGCCTGCGATGCAACGCGCACATGCGGGGCGGCCTTCGTCGCATTTGACTTTTCGGACTCTACAGGCTCGGAAACTGCGTCAGTCTTGTCGGTCATCAATAAGCGGAGGAAAAGCGGAGTCAACAGTCGACTCACTTGCAAGTCCGACAGCCGGTTTTCACCTTTCTATGAGATCTAGCCATTTTCGGCTCTTCCGGAAGGCATGACTGTGTATAATCGGTCTTTTGGAGTAAAGCTGACGACTTCCAAATTGTTTTGTGAACTAGTCATGCCAAGGATTCCCGACTTTCTGTCCCCCCCTTGCTGTGCCGTACCGTCACCCGTCGAGGGATACTCTCGGGGTAATCCTCAACTGCAATGTGGAAATTACAAGTGACTCGGCAACTCTCAAACTTTGGGCCAGAGTTCAAGCCACCTCATCAAAGTGGGGAGTAATATACAACTCAAACCGTCAATCAATATCGAAGTTCGAGGAATGAACAGGAAGCCACAAAACCCACGCCACATGTGGCGCTCTAGGAGCCGAGAAAGCGACTGCAGACCGTCGACTGAGGATAGCGCGTTCCTCATCAACTCTTCGGGCAGGGTTACATAGGGCTCGCACTTTCCCCAAATGAGTTTTGATACTTCGGGTTATGCGTCGCCGGAGTTACATGGGGAAAAGGTGGTGAGGTGCTTGGGACCCTCCTTCCTTGGGCACCAATGAAGAAAAAAACACCCTCCTTCCAACATCACCAACACCATCGGCCAAAGCTCAAACTGCATAGCACCTGTCACACCTCACTGACAAAACTCAAAGCTCCATCACTCATCAACACATCCAATGGAATCCAGACTCCTTGCGTTCCATGCGAGATTCGTCTCCAAATCTACGAGAACGCCCTTATCTGCAAACGCACTTCATTTCGCATCCGACCGGTCAAAGGCCGCGCAGTCGACTCGCCACACAACAGCCCTATATGCTGCCCGAATCTTGCCCTCAGCCATCTCTTAGCTCGTGAGTGGGCCGGTGCTGTTGCTGCTTTAATCTAGATGTGCGAGGGGTGTGCGAGGGGTGTTGGTAGCACCGATGCTCTTGGAGCCTTATTCTGTTACCAAGGTTAGAGCTTCTTCAAAATCCAAAATTAGAAGAACTCTTACAAGGATTCTTTTATGGCCCTCTTGTATAATGTGCTACTACTCCGCTAGCCTCTCTAATGACCCTCGCCTGGAAGAATCCTCCATCAACTCTTTAAGGTGCCGTTTTAGCGTCCCTCTCATAGAAGGATTCTCCCTCAACTCTCTAGGGGCCTCGAGAGTCCAGCGAGAATTCTCAAAGGAGAGGATCGCTTAGAGACGTTTTCAGCAACCTTCTCCAAGGAGAAATTTCCCCTAACCCCCTAGCGTTCCTACCCTCTTCTGGGGTGACTTTCTGCTAGGATGATTCTTTTCTACCTCCTAATTGGGGTTAATTTGCAGCGACTATTTCCTACTCAGCAGGATGTTAGCTATTCTCTTAATGTAATATTAATGTGCAATGTTAATGAGTATAATGCGTAAATAAAAGCGCCCTTAAGGCGGGTAAGATATATGCGCGGCGAGCACTGTTCGGCAAAGCTCAACTGGGTGCCGAGGGCCGGCAGAAAGCAGCTCTCCACCGCAGGTTATAACACTTATACGAATATTCAGTGCTGTAGTTGTTTGCTGCGTGCAACCATAAGGTAGGCAAACGTAACCCTATGGAAGGTGCGGCAAGTCTGGCTCAGGGACTTACCTGTCGCAGGACACGGGGCAGCAAGCATGGCTGCCTCAGGAAGAAACGAAAGACCAATCAGAAAGGTCCCGAGGCAAGAGGGTGCCGGGCCCGGGGGACCCGTCACAGACCTCGTGGGTTGTTTGCCGACGTTGGTATACAAGGTCTAGAATGCAAAATATTGGACACCGCCTAGAAGTCAGGGACCATCGTCCAGTTGCCAAGCATGTCATATCAAAGGATGATCCTTGGAGACCGTGAGCCGAGGTGCGTCGTTAAATTAGAAGTAGGCTAGCAAGGCGCGGGTATCTGTTAGTCCATCGGCTACTAGACAAGAGCTAGAACAATGTGGAGGTTAAAACAAGTGAGCAAGTTTCTGAGCGGCAAGGGCGTTGTGAACTGCCATTTCTCAATAGAATGCCGTATTGGCTTTTCACGGGATACGAACCGGTCAGTATGTCGGAAACAGGCCGGAGAAATAGCCCTGTGCTCGGTTCGAGTTGCCCTCTCATATCGAGGGCAATATGAGAAATCCATCACGTTCATGATCGCCGCAATGGGCCAGGGAACAGCTGAGACGTCTTGAAGTACACCTCATGCGTGACATTGACACCCAGGGCGCGTCGATGACCTCTCTTCACCGGGCCGGTTTGAAATCGAACACCAATGACAGATCCCATATAAAAAAAACCTACAGTCGTGATTTGGGCATCGTATGCCTGCTTCAGAGGCGCTGAGTTCTCTTTCATTCCTTCATCACCGTCGTTCACTACCAAGGGCACCTGCCCTCCACTCGTTCTACAATGCCTTCCGTTTCGCTCATTTCGTCATTATTTGCCTTTGTCATCCTCACCCTCTCTTTCAGCATCTCATTCTTTACCACCTCTGTGAATGGACAAAATGTTGGTGATGATCATCCAATATGGGTACAAGGAGCCCTGGAAGGGGCAACAGCCACGGATAACTCTTACAACACCGGCGGGACCATCGCAGTGAATTGCTTCACCATGAATGTGCCAAAGAATCTCTTGGTGCAGTTCCCAGCTGCTTGGGTCCCTTGGAAGGACTTTATCGGTAACAAGACAGACTTTCTTGGCTTTGAGACCTTGGTATGTCAGTCAGCTTATACCAGTATGGCCAGCCGACTAACACCGGAGTTAGGTAATGGGAAACACCATTGAATTCGAGCCGCGTGTCGGGCAAATCGTCATCACCGAGTTTTTCGAAGGCGAGAACATTGGTATGATTCAGTCCATCAACTACACCGATGGCAGCATGCAGATTCAGAATGGGACGAAAGTCCGCATCAGTGACCCCAATGCTGTTTTCTCAGTCGGCTACGATGGGGCCCCCATGATGACAGCCGATGACCAGAGCCCCAGCATTACTTCTTTCTCCGGCTTCCCCATGTGCATCGCACGGAATAGTTCAGACCCGCTCTGCCCGTTGAGTAACAGACCGACTGCTACCACACCTAGCCGCAACAGAATCGGCACCTTGTGAGTACTGGCAGTGTTGAAGTCTCCACTTCTCAAAGCTAACAGGGCTTCCTTCCAAAGCAACGCACCTGACCCTTATGTCGCCGCCCCGTTTTTGCCAGGCGACTTTATCATCTTCTCCGGCTTCGGTCGCCGTGAACCCGTGAACCCTCCATCTCCTCTCCCAACACTCACGCCCATTGGACCGTTCAACTCCTCCCTCTCCTCGGATCTAAATCCCGACGATAACAGCATCGAAAAAATCCCCGGTTTTCCCAACCCAACCGTCCGTCCAACGCCCACATCAACACCAGCCCCAGTCCCGGACGAGATAATAGCCTACAGCATCGTAGCCCAAGACGTCCAGATCAAGACGCCTCTCTCCTCAGGCGTCGTCTACGTCCGAATCGCCCTCGCCCTCCTCGGAATCTGGAACCCAAACCCCATCACCGAACTCGCGGACTCCCGCTTGATCGGGTATGTCTCCAACCCAGCCGCCACAATTCTCCTCTACGCGCTGGACATAGACCCCGGCTCGGGGGAGATCATCGAGCGTATAATAGCCAGCGTCGGTCTCCGGGGTGGTGGTAACTTTGAAAACAAATTCGAATACCGCGCTGAGATCCTTTTCGGTTATACACGCAAGTATAAAGCCGTTGTGCTGATCGACGGTCGTCCTCTGACCAAAGTCACGAAAAATGGTTTCTTAGCGGGGACGTATGTCCAACCCGTCAATGTCTGGGTCCCGGGGGAACAAGATATTCCGGGGATGGAACCGCCAACTTTTGATTTTACGCAGATGGAGTTCCTGACGAAGGGTGTTGGGCCGGATAGAGATGGGAATGTTTGGGAACCGTTGGATCCTTTTCCCCAGACAGGGTTCGGGGTGCCGATTGGGCCGCCTGATTGTACGGGTTTGTATAGACATGGGAGGCTTGAACCGAGGAAGGGGAATGAGACGGTGTCGACCGAGGTGAAATAGAAGAAGAGAATGCCGTTGGCCAAGAGGAGGACGTTTGGTGGACGGATTGCACTGTATAAGGAAAATGCGGTGGCTGATGGGGCGAATAAAAAGACGGAGGAGGCGGTGGTTAATGCTGTGCCGGATCAGTTGAGGGCGATAGAGGAGAAGAAGAGGTTGGATTATGCGAAGGAGGTTGCTGCGGTTTTGTTTTCTGATGTTGAGCGGGAGTTGGATGAGTTTGAGGAAGTTGGGGGGCTTGTGTGATTACATGTTATGAACGGTGTATTAGGTATAGTGGTATGATATGATGTATTACAGTGCTCAGCACTCTAGGCCGTACGGTGGCTCGTTAGTCCGACAGCTTCCGCTCTAGCCCGTGCCTGGCTCTCCTATCCACTTGATCGGGCCGGCAGGCGTCAGATGCCACCCGGGCGGCCGGGCCGGGCAAGCGCGGCCCATCGTCTGCTTAGCGACAAGCTGAACGGACAGTTGAGAAGGATGATATCTAGGACGCTGCGTCAGTGTAAAGATACGAAAGTTTGAACAAGCTGGCAATTTACCTTGAAGTCAAGGTGAAAATGTGACGGTAAGTACCCGAAGTAGCCTGAGACCACCGGGCGGATAAAAGGTCGTTGCATTCTGTTCAACGCCAGCCTCCATTCCGTAGGCTAAACACCATGCCGAGGTACATTTTGGTATGTAACGTACCGTCGACAAATGAAAAGGTCACCGTCAAGTCATAACAACCTCCCCCCAAGACAAGACTTAGACCCTTAAAAGGGCTCAGAGACCTGGAACCACAGCTCCCTGGCAAGACACAAAACACCAGTGACCATGATTTTCACACTCTTACTCGGATTGGCGGCAGCCGGTGCTTCCGCAGCCCAAAATCAAAGCACAATAACCTGGTTCTCTACTACAATAATTGGCGAGGAGACCACCGAAACCAGCACGATCCTCTACGGCACTAAAGCCATTACCCCAGTACCAACCACCACGCCTCCCATCGTTCTGGTCTCCTCCGTCATTACCGCCCCTACCGCTAGCCGCAATGTCAATTACACCACCTGGTCCACGGCCACCACCACCCTTCCACTCACAACCAGCTTTATCACCCTTTGGCAAGTCCCTGCCTCCCGACCCACGATTACTCTCCCCGGCACAGGGACCACCACAATCACCGTCTCCCCCACCCTTGCAACCGTCACCATCCCAAAAACCATCTGCGAGAATAACACCTCTCCCCTTCTCCAAATCAAAACCATCACCTCCTACACCGGCAGCTACATCCCTGCCTTCAGCGGCCAGCCCACCGCCCTCCCAACCATCTTCCCCACCGCCGTGACCACCTTCTTCCGCGCCACCTACACCTACCTCGTCCAGCCTTACACCGGCACCGCTACGACTATCACATCCACCGCCTCTACCACCGTCTATCTCTCCACCTATGTCCCCTCCGACACCACCATCACAATCAACCCCGCCGCCGGAGCAAGAGGATATTCCACACACACGTCCTACTCCACAAGCATCACCTCCACGTCGTCCGTTTTCCAGCTGGACACAACGACCGTGACCCGGACGGCCGCTCAACAGTGTCGGGAGACGGCAACGGTTACGTTCCACACGAAATGCGCGCCGGTGAATGTAGTAGCCGAGAGGGATGGGCAGGGGATTGGAGTGAGGGGGTATCTGCCGGGGTGGACCTATACGTTCCCGTACATCAGGGGGCTCGGAGATGCGAGTGCATGTTGTCACTTGTGCGTTGGAGAGAATAGGGGGCAGTGTGTGGGGAGTGAGTGGAGGTGGGATACGTGGGATGGGGAGGGGATTTGTGTTTTGTATTATAGAAATGCGAACGGGAAATGGAATGATGATGGGGATGGGGGTTTGGGGGCAGGAGCGTTGGAGTACTTTGGGGATTTGACTGTTTTGCCGCGGCAAGGGAGCTTTGTGCAGAGTGGTGACGGGTGTAATGGGGAGTGTGGGTTGAGTTATATGGGGTTGTATAATCCGTATTGTCCGAATTGTAAACATTAAGTTAGGTTAGCTTGGTGGGGTCTCCGGGGTCCAAGAAAGTGAAATGAAGATGCGCTTGTAAGGGCACGGGGATGGTTGAGGGTTATGGACGCCCTCGGAACAGACATATTAACACGGGACAGTAACTACCTATGGAAGGCTAACAAATGCATGAGCCTTTGATCTTTTTCACCGGAATAGAACAATGTGACCATGGCGGCTTTGTTCTGGAGAGACAGGTGGCTAATAACTGGTAGCAGAATTGTGGCACCTTTCCAGCAGGGGTATGGTGGTGTGTGTGTGTGTGTGTGTGTCAGTGTGTGTGTGTGTGTGTGGTTCTTATATTACAGTAGGTTCGAAACTTGTGTACTTACATGTTGTGAACGGTGTATTATAGTAGTATTATAGTAGTATGATATGATGTACCTATTACAGTGCTCGGCACTCTAGGCCATACGATGTCTCATTAGTCCGACAGCTTCCGCCCCGATCCGTACCCGATTGTCCTGTCCAGTTGATCGGCCCGGAAGGCATCGGGGTGACCTGGAGCCCTGGACTTTATCTTGCCCCCGGCAGGTTTGAGCATTGCTCATTGGCCACTTTTCTTTCCCACCTCCAACAAACATTCTCACAATTCCCATAGCCCTCACACGAGCCGCTCGCTCTTCATCGTTCATCTCCAGCGCAACGATACTTACCCAACCCATCTTCATTATGAGACTTCTGGATACAACCTCACTGCAGCTGGGGGAGTTTGTGGCAGACATCCCGTCTTACGCAATTCTCTCACACACCTGGGGGGGGCGAGGAGGTCACCTACCAGGAGCTGACGGAAACCCATCGACACCCCAACTCACCCGAATCCTTGATCATACTCCGACGCAAAGGGTATCGGAGATCATCGACTTTTGCCGCCAAGCGCGCGCCGACGATTTCGAGTGGGCTTGGGCCGATACGTGCTGCATTGACAAGACTTCCAGTGCTGAACTTTCCGAGGCCATCAACTCCATGTACAAAGTGGTATTCCTATTCCTCGGTCTGTTATGTCTTCCTCCAAGTTTCGAACCCCAGCCTGCCGGTTGACACCTCTCACCCTCGAACCGGGGATCGATCAAGAACAGCCGGTGGTTTCGTCAGGGCTGGACGCTGCAGGAACTAATCGCGCCAGATATTGTCAAGTTTTACGATAGCGGTTGGGCGTATAGGGGTACGAAGGCGGACTTGCGATATGAGATTGCTTCCATCACTAACATCGCCGAGTCGCTGCTCTCCAATAGCGAGGAACTGTCGACAATTTCGGTGGCTCGCAAAACGTCATGGGCCGCCAGGCGAGTGACGACACGACTGGAGGACGTTGCATATTGCCTGCTGGGCATCTTTGGCGTCAAAGCCCCCCCCCCCCCCTCTGATCTACGGCGAGGATGCCAGAGCTTTCATCCGATTGCAAGAGGCCATCGCCAACTCATCAAACGACCTCTCCCTCTTTACGTGGTCTGAGGATGAGCAGAGCCCCAGCCCACAGACATACTACGGTGTCCTACCTCAGACTCCACGACAGTTCGCCTCGTGCCACCAACTAGAACTTATTGCCGACCCGCTCCGCCACGAAAGCCTTTCCTTTTCCATCACAAACCGCGACGTTGAGTTTCAGACCTGCCTGAAGATGGACTATAAGAAAGGCGATTACTTGATGCATCTCTACTGCCGCGATGACGCGGTGCAGCGCTCGGAGGGGCGTATTGGCATGATTGCGATCCGGCTTGTCAAGACATCCTCGGGTTTTGCCCGCCATCTTGCGAGTAGGGTTTTTGTTGACGATGACGACACCCCCACCAATGCGAGCCTGGGCGTCAACGATGCAACCGACTGGGATCCGTTCCTGAGACGGGTGCACCTTCCCGAGATCATCACTCCAACCGAGTCCATACGCCTAGACCGGCGCTTTGATAACGGCTTCCAGCTCAAGCTGCAAGCACCACCAGGAGTGACATGCGAGCTGGTGACGTACGACCCCAGACTCCGGAAAGCCGGTCGAGACCCCGAATCGCTGCGGCCGTCGTACTGGGACACGGTCCGGTTCGTCTTCCTGACTGAGGGTTACGAGTACTTTACCGGCATGGTATACGTTACCTTCTCGTCATGCCCTGAAGAAGATTTTGTGGTTGCATGCGGACTCATGCCGCGGGTAATACTCCCTTCGACGTCTAGGAATAATGCAGGGAGCAGCTCAGAGTCTCGGCTGGATGCTTGGCTTGCTCTTCATCCTCGTTCTAGTTTCTGTTCCGATCCCGGCGGTTCTGTTCCGTCAACGGAGTGACCCGAGAAGGCCGTTGTTGACCTGGGGGAAACTGTATCCAGAAAAGCTCGCATGCACTACTCTCGTTTCTTAGCCCGACTAGGGCAGACCATGCGCACCAGCTTAAGTGAAGGTAAAATCTTGCCGAACAGTGCAGTGATGGAGTACCGTCAAAGACGTGTTAGGCTTGCGGAGGGGGCAGAAGAGGTTTGGCTTACACCCTACCGGCTTGTCAGCGTCTCCCTTACGGCCAAGGAAACTGGCACGGAGCGCATTCACGTAGTCATGATTACTCTAGAGGAACGGTTGGATTCGGCAGAGGCTTTCCGACAACCACGTGGAATGTGACTGGAAAATGACTTAAATACCCAAATATCGCTGGCTGAGCAGGACTGTAGCTTAAATGAGGCGATACAATCACGTCCTCGATTGAATTGTCGGTGGTGACGGCTGAAGGGGCGTATTTGGCCAACAAGGCTAACTGGTTAATCCTTGTCTACTGCTAGTATTATCGGTGTCAACCCGATTAGCCTGAGAGCCACGAGATGAATGCACGCTCCAATTAACCTCTCGTGGTATATCCAGCCCAGGCCAAATTGATACTAGTCATAGAGCAGAAGACACACTCAACAGGACTATACAGGTGTAAATGAATAAGAAGCCAGGAATTAATGTTAACGTCCTCTTCAAGAAAAGAAATTGCCACACCAAAAAAGTGGGCGCTCCTAACCCTATGTAAGGGCTGTTCCCCCCCCCCCCCCCCTTCTTTTCCTCATGGATATTCAACACTTCTTCAATCTCTTTCCTCCCTCCTGACCCCCCCTCTTACGGTATGACAGAATTGAAGTTCGTTGACAGCTCATCAGTTGTTAGTTGAACTCGTGATACACTAACTTTTGAATAGTTTTAGTGGATGTAGAGGTTGATATCGACGTGACTTCCGGTCGTAAACACCTGCGTTGACATCGAGGGAGAAGGGCCTAGCTTGTCTGGTTGGCCAAATGGCCCAAATTTTCAACGGACATGTTTGTTGCCCTATTGGGTTAGGCGTCTGGCGCGAATAAACTGGGAGTGAAGTGTTAATCCGTCCACGAAACAAGCCCGTCAAGTGCCACGTGGCAAAGGGGTTGAGAGAGCTGAAACCCCTCCTCCCGACACCCAGCGCTTTCCCTCTTGTCGAGAGAATAATCTGCACAGGTTTCGTGGCCGCCAATGCGAAACCATATTATTACGGTTTGCCTATGCGCGTGCATCAACCTTTCGACACGGTCAATTGTCTATCAACAAAAGAAACCCAACGTGTACAGTACTACCATGTCTGGTAGCTCCGGCGCTGAGCGTGATCGGGACATCGTGAGCGACTGCCTCAGCGGGAGAGACAACATGAACGTTTCAGGAACCCAGGAAGTCATGAGCGTCAGTTCCATAGCTGCTGGACTCGCCACTCTTCAAGCAGGATACAACTCCAGTCCAATTGCGAATGATACTACCGGTCTGAAAGCTCTGGTTATCCATGGATTGTATGGCGGTAATTGGTCATCTTGGATATCAGAAAACGGATTCAACTGGCTTGTTGAAAGCATCCCCAAAGCTGAATACTTCCCGGGTGCTCGAGTACTTTCGTACAGCTATACTGGCCTTGACATTGAGAGCGCCGCCGAAGAGCTCATTGCCAGCCTTATCCAAGACCGGACGAGTCTTCCCGAGGTCCGTACATCGAACTGAGCTCGCCAAACACGCGTTGTTGGTCATACTGATGTGTGTTTGGGTTCGCAGCACTCCACTAACGCGATAACATTCGTCTGTCTCAATACTGGGGGTCTGGTGGCTAAACAGGTCAGTAGCCCGTCATTCAACTGACTACCTGTTCGGAATACCCATTGACGACTTCGGTCACCTTCGGAAAATCATTCCCCGGGCGAATCACGATTTTGCTGCTTGGGATGGTGAGAAGCTCCCAATCGTGTCTATCTATCAACAAGAGGGTGTCCGCACGGCAAGTCCAGGCTATTCCTTCGTGATTCTACTTATCAAACATGCACTTCGCTGGCTAATCAACTAACCGGTGCTGGGTTCATGTCCCTCAGTTTCAGACAAGATACCGACTGCAAGACGTGAGATACTCATCTTCACCAACGATTGTAGCCTACCTTCAACTGACCGCTCACTACATCATAGTTTCGTCGTTGCGCTCATGTACAAAGACGAACAGCCGCGACGCTTCCGAACCTACGACTCCGAAGACGGCGAAGCGCCCAACTGCACGATCTGGGGAGCCTGCCGAGCGACCAGCGCCGCACCCATCTACTTCCCGCCCATCCAGATAGCAGGCCACACCTACTGCGATGGTGGCGCGAAAGCCAACAACCCTATCTCGGAAATCTATCACGAAGCCAGACGGGAACAGCCTGGCCGCGCCATCCGATCAATCGTAAGCCTGGGACCGGAAGACCAAAGCAACTCAATCCTGGAAACAATGCTAGGGCCATTGCAAAATATGCCTTCGATATGATGACCAATACCCAGACAACGCATTTGAATTTTAGGGACATGTTGAGGGATTCGTTGGGGGCTGAGAAGGCCGACAGCATCTACACACGCCTGAACGAGGAGACGAATGCACTGGCGGCGATTGACAAGGCGGACACAACAATGCTCGAGAAGGTGGAAGAGCTTGCCAAGGCGTTTCTCGAGACACACCGGACGGAGATTGTCAAATGTGCCAGGGGATTGGCCAAGACTATACGGGCAAGTGATGTCTGAAACGTTGACGGATACACAGGGGTTCAATACCGGGCAGCGTCACTATATAATCACATGCAGGTACTCGACATCATTTCATCTCCGCTCCATAGATTTTCCTAAATATACATTCCTTCGATTATACAATAGCGAAGTGTACATGTGCAAACTACTTCTTACACTGCTCCTGATGTTCAAAGCTCCTATAGTGAGTGCCTGAGGAATTCGGGCTCCGGTGCCAGATCAAGTGCTTGAACAACCATGGTCAGTTTTACGACCTGGCATTCAGAGCACGCCAACTTCGTCTTGCATCATCGCGGCGGGCCCAGCTTGGAGAAAAAAGAGATCAAGTGTTGGCAGCAGAATTACAAGGATCTGCCGGCAGAGGTACTACTTCAGATAATAAACACGGAGACGGATCAAGATAGTTTGGAGTCGAGGAGTTCAACAGACTTCGCAGCGGCGGCGTTCGGAGAGACCCGGTTCCGGTCTCTGTGGCTTTGCCTTCCCAGAGGAACCCCTGATGTGTAGATTGTTCCCCAGGCTGAGATGCTCCGTACATGCTCCGTACAACGACTCCTTTGTTCCCAATGTTCAGGACACGATGAATTGCACGTGTCTAATGGTGATCATGTAAGTTTTGAACCGTCTGATCGCAGCTTGCTTTCATTGGGGAATAGGGTTATTATCAGCGCCGCACTTCAGCATTGACGATCGAAGCCCATGGAGTACCTTTCGTTGGCTATTTCCGTGGAGAGAACAAAGAGCCAATCAAAACTCGTGGTTTTATATAAAGGCTCGATGGGACGTTGTTGCTTATGCCAACGATGTAATCAATGTCTGTCTACTATCTAGAGGAGAGTTTTCAACCTTTTCTATCTACCTAGTCGAACATGCTCTCAGAAATTCTGCTTTCCCTCAAGTCGTGTGACCCGTATAATGCGACCTGTACAATGTCTCTCTGTTTCTCTCAGCGATTTCTGGAAACCCAAGCAGCACATACCAAAAGCCCCGAAGCGGCCACACACACGAGCGTAATCCCCATAAACGTCCAACCAATCTTTCCACCAGAGTGATCATCATCCCCATCCCCGTCCCCGTCACCGGCCTCCCGCTGAAACCCCTGATTAAGGAGCAAAGCACCGAGGCTCAGAAAGACAGCGTTGATGAGCTGCTGAATAACAAACACGACGGGTTTCTTGCCTTCGGCGCTCCACCCGGCCAGGATTGGCTCAGTGAAGATCGGGTACTGAGCCCCGGTGGATATGAATAGTATGGCTGTGAGGACGAACCAGTATTTATGTGTGAGAGGGAGGCTAGTGGAGAAGGCCATCATACTTGTGCCTACGATAGCTATGGCGAGGAAGCTTAAGGGGTTGATGATTTGGCTGGGTTTAACTAGTGTGGCGTTGTCGAGGTCCTCTGTCTCAGTGTAATTTTGTTCTTGGTCTTCTGCTAGAACCAAATCTTGGTTCTGAGTTTGGTTCGGCTGCTGATCTGGGAGTCTTGGCGGTGGTGGAGACATGGTGGATTCTGATAATGTGGAGTAAGTCGATGAGGTGGAGCCCCTCTTCGAGGCTGAGGAAGTTGTGGAGGAGGGTCGGGAAATGCTAGATGTGGAATTTTCACGACGGTGGAAATGCTGGAGTACTTGAGGGCCGAAAACGGGGATCAGCGGTGGGAGAATACCGGCCAAAGCAATCAACAAGACCGCGTCGCTTGTGTCAAAGTCCATACGCCGCGAAATGTAGAGCACGGCGAAGTTCGAGGCGATGGAGCTGTATAGAGGGCTCCGAGCTATGCCGGATAGAAGAACAAGGCCCACGGTGACTCGGTCCCGCATTGTGAAGCTTTTCGTTCTCGTCAACGCCGGCCGCGCGTCATGGTCCCCGTGTGAGCTTGGTGCGTCCGCCGGTTCGGTGCGTGTTGGCGAAGGTAAAGGTATGCTGGGAAGAGTCAGGAGGAAGCCAAATGCGCTACCAATGCTGGCCAACCCGCAAAGAAGGCACATGAATCGGACCGTGGTCGATTGCGAAATCAGTTTAAGGCCTAACCCAGCAAGAAATTGAGACAATCCTGCTGACACTTGCAAGAGGACATAGCCTGTTTGTCTGGAAGATGCATCATATCAGCGTGTCAGTGTATATTCGGTGGAGACAGAAGAGGCCACCGCACCTGTTCTCAACTCCGAATGGTTTGTGAGTATCTTCAACCCCGTCGCCCCCCCCAAGCCGCCCCTGAGCTCCGTCAGAAGGGGTAGTAACGGCAGCGATGATATTTTCTCGGTAAGCCCAGTATGTTGGTGGACCACCACCGATAGCGAACGACACTACCTGCTCCCAAATTACCCAAGTCTTGAAAGTTGCAACAGAGATTTTCTCGTCCCAGGCTGCGTATACCATCGCAATGTTTACCATGTTGAGGACCATGAATCCAATTAGACTCAACAGCAATGGATGGGTCATGTTTTTTTGGTCAGGCGGCTGACGTCTTTGCAGGACGGGCCATATAACCCAATACCATAATGAAATCGAAATGAATCCTAAAGTCGAATCATTTTGCGCCTTAGTTAGTCATGGTCACCTCGACGGAACAGAAGAAGAAAGGATGAAGGCGGTGATTGGGCGAAGCGCCTCAATCAGTTTGTTCGGAGGTTTCCCCTTTTTGGAGCTGGGTGATCTTACCACCTACTGCATTGACAACGGACTGCCATTGGAAGACCGTTGACAGCTCACGGTCACTGGCTTTGGCATTTTCACCGTTGCACGATTGACTGCTGTGACACTTTGCCCTGTTTTGTTGGTAACACAAGATATTCTTGTATAAAGCTGTGAGCGATGCCTTGAAGAGTAGATCTGATATGGCGATAAGACAGGAAGCGATCAAAATCGTGAAGTAGATTCTCGTGCCTTCCGTGCAAAAAGACCAAATGCCGGTTGCCCGTTTGTCAAACCGGTGGTAAACAACATCGGTCGTCGCGATACATTGGGGTTCAGGCTCGGGGTTTCGGCTCGGAGTGCCGTGTGGTATCAGCGGGGAGGCTTCTGAATACTGAGAGTCTGTCATGGGACCTTTATTTTAATTTTAATTTCTTCTTCTTTCGTGCTTCTTGAAGTGCGGGACGTTGGATTCAATAGATTGCAGAATTACCTCAAAGAATTCGGTGCTGAATGTTAAGAGGACGGTAAGCCGAACGTTCAGCAGCCAGGTGGTCGGTCAACATGGAGGATTGGGTTGGCCGTTTTCACAAAATGCGGGAATTCCACTTTCCCGTTCAGGGGTTCTGGGCAATGGGAAACGGTGTCGCGGAAGGTGCCGTGGACTTGACCGAGTTCGCCCGACTTTCCTTCTCATTCAAGGCGTTAAAGTGAGGAAGTTTGTCCATACAGGCCCAATCATCGCAGATTACGGCGCTTGGGGCGCTCCTTCCTAAGAATATATGCAGGATAGATCGTACCCTGGCATACACCTGCCCATTCAGGATAAGCCTAACAGACTGTCTTAGTCTAGTAGCGACTTTTAACGATCAATGGCGGCTATTTTGGCCAACCACCGACCACAGGATATCATATCACACAAATGTGGTCCTGATCGGCGAGCGCCATTTCAAGGCGTCTTGTCCATGGTGTAACGGAGATTCCTTAGGGCACGATGAGCCTCACCAGAATGCCTAGGCCCTTCCTGGCAAGCGCACCGCCCCGGCCCCGTGGTTGAGGGTGGTATGGTTTGCATCGGTTGGGCATCAGTGGCATCTTCATCATACCTGTATGGCTGGATCGACGGCACTGCAGGTTTCCGCCCGCCCCAGAGGTATTTTGAGTTCGATCGTTCGTCGAACAGCGCGATGGGCCAGGGCGTGGGTGAAAGCAGGCAACCAAGACCCCACATGGGGTTTCCCGCACATGCACACCATCAATCCAGAAGCGAAGTTGGGTTGACAGTGAATAGCCCATGGTGACCCCTAAATGAAGATGTGCCCCCCGCGTTATATTTAGCCGGTGGCACGAGGTCACTGCGATACTGGCCATGTTGATTTCTTCCCGTGCAACACTTACACCTCCATCGATGTCGAAAAATCTCTCCACGACCAATATTCTTATCGATGCTTTTACGTTTGGGTCTTTGCTCACAGCGATCGCCGAAACGGCTCTACCATCTCACAAGAAGGCTTAACAGCGCAAAGGTGAGGGATATTACCCAGAGATCACCAGACCAGAGTGAGCAATCGACATCATCAAAGGAATTTCCGGTTCTCGTTCGCCAACAATGGTTAGTACCTGATTTTACCTCCCAATACTGATACCCCCAATTGTTTAGGGTCTGCTGCCTAACAGTTTGAGACAAGACCGGCAACGGTGGCCTGAGCTGTACCATATTCTTTTCTGCCTCAGATATCCTGAAGCGGTGGCCATTCTTGGAGTACCTGCCTCGACCAGAGCCCCCACGTGAATACGCCAAGGCACATGGACATTGGAAGAGGGAATATGCGCAATGGAAAGGCTTGAAGTGTAGCAGACAGAAAGGGGCCTATTTCTGCCGCCGACATGGCAAATGGATAACGTGCGTTGAGTTGCAGGCTGGAGAGGCTCGTCCGCAACAAGAGGAACGAGACGAGGGCTACAGGTGCCCAGCTAGTCATTACGATTGGGAGCAGATTGAGAACGAATTTTATGAAAGGCAATGTGCGGATCTCGAAGATTTCGCACAGCGGATTGCAGGGGCAAAGACGGCTGCCCAGGCCAGCAACGATCCGAGCACTGACCAGGAGCTGGAGTCTGAGTTTGACCGACTTGACATCGGTTCAAGCAGTCGCGGTGACCAACAAGATTATTACGGACAAGAAACAGAGCCATATTACCCCAACCAACCTTCCTACGCAGAATCATCGAACTATTCACAACAACCTGGCTATTCGGAGGATGCGTCGCAGTATCGAGACAAACACACCTCAGGCAGGTCAGGTTCAAGATACTCTAGCAAGAGCCACAAGTCTCAAGGCTCGAGATCTCACATATCCAGGGACTCGCACAGTTCCAAGTCGACATGGGCCACTCAGTCGACCACAGCATCATCGCCACCCCCCGAATCACACAATCCTCCATATTATACACAGCCCATTCCGACTTACCTTGAACATCCAGATGACAATCCTGGATATGACCCAGCCACATACTATGAATCGAAGAGCTACGCGGGCGACGAGGACGAACCGGCCATCCAACCGAGGTATTACAGGTGATTGAACTCGTTGGGAACAATGGTTCCCTGATATGCCAGAGAGTATCAGATTGCATCATTTTGTTTGTAGATATTTAGATCATTAATTACTCATGGAGAGTCAGATAGCCATCATGAACCTGAGAGATAGATGGCAAGACGGATATTGTTGAACTTGTCACGGTGTGGCCGTTTTGACAATTAATGAATTACGATCAAAGTTCCCATCAGCGATGAAATTAGGATTAGAAAAAATCCGTGCCACGCCATTTCAGATTCCAAGTGGATGCAAAGAAAGTCAGCGTCTCATTCCAAAGCCTGCTTTGGAAGTGTGTGCGGCTCAAATCCAGCAAAAGATGCCTGGGCCACAATGTCTCAAGTTGACCCCAAGGTAGACTTGATGGAGTGCACTACTGATGGGATATGCACAGTCAGATGCACAATTCATGGCAATTGTCTAATTGGTCAAAATGTTTCCCGGGGCGGGGAGAGATGCACAATCATGACCATTCGAGTGCCCTCAGTGTGGCACACCATTCGACGTTATACCATCGAACGTCGTGAAGTGGTTGTCATGAAGTAGGCAGAGTTGATGTGGTGATGCCCAACGAGTTTTCCGCATCGGCTGCTCGCCCTGGGTTTGCAACTCGTCAAGGTGGTGATAGGGGACACGAGGGGAAGACGAAAACAGTTTAAAGGCCATCCACTTGTTCCACGACGTGGAGCGCGGTTTGCCACCTGGCTTCACTTTTCGCATCGTAACTTTCAACAAGGCGCCTCCATTGTACGACGTAGTGACTCAGCACTCAATGGGAACTGACGAGAGCAACGACGGGGGGGATTGTATCCTGGCGGATGATGATCTCGAGGTCGTTGGCGAATTAGACGCCCATTGCTGGAAGATAGCGACGGAGGTGAGTGGCTGTATTGCTTGTACAAGGAATACCCCGCATTCCAGGCGCCCCGGCCCCCTCGTGGCCAATGCATCCCGGTTCTTGATGACATTAGTTTCTCAATCTGCTGACAACCCGAGCACCCTAGAGATTCTATGCTCGAAACCCGACCAGGTCACAATTCGAAATCATCAAGACAAATGGAAAACTACCAACTTCGGCCCGGGACCTTCTGGATTCTGCTACAAGGGCGGCTTCCAAGTTCGACAGGGCCAAAAAACCATTTCCGCGCCGCTTCTTATCCAATATCCTTGCTCAGATCAGAAGACACTCCAAAGCCATCGATGTTTTTGCCCAGCTGGACCCATTCGCCCCAGCAGTCTGGGGGGTTGTACGCATCCTCCTTGAAGTCAGTTGCCCTCCCTCCATTCTTTGAACAATACCATCACATTAAGGTACATATCCCGTATGTACCACATGTTCGACCCCCTTGTGAGTGGTCCAACGTGGGGGTTTCACGGACGCCCTGGCTACAGTGCATGTGTCCGCCTAATACACAACCCCTGCCCTGCCCGCCGACCCAGGGCACCCGCCGCCCGAACGTCGATCAAGGGAACGGGGCTGTTTGAACAAGAGTCGATCGTACTAACACTGCCTCCAGACGATCACGGATAAACAACTATCGACGGCCATCATTATCGAGGGAATTCATGAGCTTACTGTTCATCTTGATCGCTGGAGGCGCATTGCTTCCGTTTTCTCCACCGAACCAGAGGTGCGATCCGATCTTATCGACCTTTACGAGCCACTTTTGGAATTTATCGTCACGGCGAAAGGCTACCTTGACAAACATACGCTGAGTACGTATATCCGGCAGCTGATGCTCAGATATGCCTCTACAGATGTACAGACTGGCTAACATAAGAACGCGCTGCCCCGTCGGCGCGTGTCCACATTCTTTCCAGTCCGGGTCGCGAAGTCCACATTCCGAGAGATTGCTCCGAAGCTCCGATCTAAACTCGAAACCGTCCGACGTGCCGCGCAGCGGCTTGATGACGACGTTAGACGCTTGGGTAAACCAACCTTCAGTCAAATGTACCCAAAATACGGATAGACTTCATGCTGATGGTAGTGGCTCTGTAGGGATCAAACACCGTATGTATCATTACCCGTCGCCCTGGCCCGCCCAGCCCAGCGTGCGGTCCATACACGGCTAGGGAGATGCTAATGCCGTGCTGCCAGAGGTCGTTAACCACGCCATGGTGAGGAAAGATCTCAGGTTCATAATCCGCCAGCTGGAAGGGATGAGGGAGGAATTTGCGGGTAAGTCATGGAGGCATCGCGATGTGCCGTTATCTTGCATCCCACACTGGCTTCTCTCAACCCCGCACTGAGTACGGACTATTGGTACGGGGTACTCACCGGGCAGCTGCGCTTTCTTCACCGACATTCCCTTACCAGCCACTGTACTGAAACCTTTTTCGGATTGACTGACCTTCAGTGGCATGGCATGCCATGCAGCACATCACGAAATGACAGCGAGAAACGGCAAGTTCCACCCGATACCAGAATTAAATTAGCCCTTATCGACAGCAGGGATATCACACATTTTGGTGGACACAACAATCTTTTCCCCCCATTTTGACACTCACATACTGACCTCCCGTTCCTGTTCATCACAGGTCAACGCTGTCCACCACATCACGACCGCGAAAGGGACATAGACATGTGCCGACTAATATGGGATCGATCAAGGCAAGGTCCGTGTTTCAAATATCTTGTTTCGATCATGGTTGCCAATAATGCTAAGGTTTAGTGGGCAATAAACTGACCGAATCTCAGATGCTTCAACTCCGAGTAGAGTGATGGAATGGCTTGAAAAAGCACACCAGTCTGTGGGGCAAGGAGACGGGCACAGCCCAGCCGAAGGCACCGGAAATTGGCTGCTGGTCGATGGCAGCTTTGTCAAATGGCGGACAAGGAAAGTCCCCGAAATTCTTTGGATCCTTGGACAGCCAGGTAAGCATGGCACTGCTCGCCTAGAATAGTATCCGCCCGATCCTACTCTTCAGTGGGCATTGCTGACGAGCGTAACACTACAGGGTCGGGAAAATCTTGTTTGTTGGAGACCTTGACCGAACACCTCCAGAAGACAGAAGGATCACTGGTAATATGGTGCTCTCTACGCCAGCTCCGAGACCCAGAACGATCCACACCCTCCGCCCTCGTCGCCTCCATCTTGTTCCAAGTTCTTCAACATAACAATGCGCTCGCCGGTCAGCCGAGGATCGATGCTGGTCTCCGCGGCTTGATCAAAACCCCCACACAAAATCCCCATAACTGTCCATTCAAGAAACTCTGGCCCGTATGTCTCGAGGCCCTGAAGATAGCTGCACAAAGTCAACACACTTTTCTGGTCATTGATGCTTGGGATGAGTGTCGTTTCAGCAGTGGGGACCCCCAACCAAGTGATTTTCTCAAGGACCTACGCGACCTGTCAAGCTCAACCTCCATATCGGTCGCCATATCCTCTCGGCCAGATGCTACCATTCTCGGGCTGGATCCTCCTCCCCGTCTCCGCGTCGATATCGACCAAGGTCTCAATTCCGGCGATCTTCATCAGTTTGCCCTACGCGAGGTCCAGAGGAGTGTAATCCCGTCAGAATATCACTCTGAAGTCATGGAGCAGATCGAAGCGAAGGCAGCCGGGAATTTTCTGTGGACCAGAGCTTTCATTGAATATCTTTGCCAACCCTGCGAGCGCCAGGTCTTTCTTGAAAGGCTTCATCACAGTCCTCCTGACTTTGACACAATTTGCGATAAGATGGTTCGACATCACTCCAAGAACCTCAACCAGAGGCAGAGGGACTCGCGGCAAGTCATATACGAGCTAGTCTGCGGGAGTGCAGAGCCACCTTCTCTGGAGATGGTGGGCAGAATTCTGCATTTTGGGAAATATGACTATTTGAGAACTGTGACAGAAATTGCCGGGCCACTCGTTCTGGTGAAGGATGGGAGAGTCACTCTCACCCACCTTGCTGTGAAGGAATGGCTGACGAAGATCTCGACGGCACTATCATGTTCGCCTGACGGAGCATTGTTCGTGGACCCTCTCAAATCTCATGAGCGACTCGCGGAAGAATGCCTCCGCATACTTCTCGAACTACAGTATGCATCCAAATGGAGGATTGGTCAATATCTTCATCGCAACTTCGCGCGCTATGCGAAACTGCATTTCCGGTTGAATATCCCGCTCCCAGACGTTGAGCCTGAGACCACGAGTTTCCAGTATGCTGCCAAGTACTGGGTTTACCATCTCATCCGCGTGCCAAAGCCTCCCCGAACGTTGATCGACCTCGCTCAAAATTTCATTCGCGGGAAGCAATTCGCGTATTGGAGTGAATACAGCCTGGACAGGGATGACAATGATTTTCATGTTATTCGTGTGGCCTACAGCGACCTCCTTGGGTGGGTAAAAACTCTGCCCGATTGTGAACTAGCTGTCACACTCAAAGACTATTATTCTTATCCATATGAGCAACTTGGGCAAGAGTACAAGGAGTCTGCTTCGGAAGATCGGGAATTGCAGTGGCTCACAAATATGAGCCTGGCGCGGTTCTTCATCGACCTCGGGACTGCGCTGAAGGCCATCCCTGTCCTGGACGAGACCGTGACAGGGTTGACCAACGACCTGGGAAATCGGAACCCGCTCACCATAAAAGCGAGAACAGAAAGAGCAACCTTGTACTTCCAGCAAGGCCCCAAGAAATTGTGTGAGGCATACGAAGACTTTTCTCAGCTGACCAGGATACAAAAAGAGGTCCTAGGTTTGGATAACCCCGAGCTCTACAAGACCATGTTGGGGCTGGGAGGTGCCGAATATTTCATGAACAGGTACCCCGAAGCTCTCGGGTCCATTGGCGAAGCCGGCATGGGTGCGCTGAGGCTTTGTGGTCCTGATAGCGTCCAGTACATGAACACTGAGGTGTGGATTTCATATGTGCTGGTTGAGATTGGCAGACTGGATGAGGCACTAGCCAAGCTGTCGAAGTTAGTGCAGAAGCGCAGGAAGATGTATGGTGACCGCGATATCTACGCACTCCAGGTGCAATCCTCTGTTGGTGATATCAAGAGGAAGCTGGGGCAGCATGCGGAGAGCTTGGCCGACCTCCATGACACGGTTACCTTCATGAGGAACATGTTTCATCTTGACGCAATCTGGTCATTGGATCCGACCATCTCATACGTGATCGCACTCCGGGATTTTGGGAAGAGAAAAGAGGCGCTTGACCTCCTGGGTGACATTGAAAAGGAGGCAGGACTGGATCCAGACTCTGATGAGCGCCCTCTGATGCATTATCGGTATTGCCAGGTCAATCATGTTCGCGCGCTGTTGCTGAGCGACGGCGGCCGGAGGGATGAGGCAATCACGTTATTGCAGGGTATTCTCATCAACACGGATCGCGGCCGGTACAACCGGCCTCTGTTGTGGATTATTCTGGACTTGGCTGTGCTGCTAAGGAGGAGAGACAAGAAGGGTGACTGGAAGCAGGCCGAGGCCAATTTCGACCATATCGTGAAAGTCCAGACCGCCACGGCTGGTCAAGGAACCGGATCTCCAGGCTGTGATCCTGATGATGAGCCCGAGCCCGATCCGCCAAGACTTCTACGACTTGCGGAGAAGGCTCTTGTCCTTGTTCGTACCCGAAAGTTTCAGGAAGTAGATGAACTGTTTGAACGGGAGGAGGTTGAATGGTTTTGTCCTGAGGATCTTTGGATATCCTTTGGGTCACCCGCCGCGGATACCGCATGGATGAAGGCGCCTTAGATCTCGGCACTTCCTCTAGGGTTATATTATGAGGAGATGGAAGGTCGCTCCATGGACCTCTTATTTGGGAGTATGTAAGACAAGCATCCTTGCGCAACCTCTCTAACTCCACAGGATGATGTAAAGGCCCTCGTGTCACTCAAATTTCCACGAATTTCCCTTTGTTTTCTTTCACACGTACTTTGGGAGTTGTTCTGTTCATTCGAACACTAATGGTTGTCCCCCGTAATTAGCCCAGAATGGAGTAGAAGAAAGAAAACTCGAGTTGAAGCTGAGGGCGCGTGGTGAATATGGATGCACCCGGGGAGCTGAGTGCGATGTAATTAGTGAGTCTTTACTATGCCCGTTTTTGGGACGTTGGGTCGTGGCCACGTGCTGGACCTGGTAATCTGACTGGTGAACATGTTGGCATCCCGCACCTCTGTCGCGAAAGTGGTGTCCACCACCTACATATACTCGGTCAACGAAACAGGACAACATAAAAGTGCTAGCATCTCTGAGAAGCTGAATAGGAGCGAAGGTGTTACGGGATTTATGCGGATGGGGGAAGTTAGTGCCACCACTGACATTCCTAGTCTCCTGCGCGACGTCACGGTGCACATCGAGCGACAGAACTAGGTCGTAGCGTGTGCATCGTCGTACAACCAGCTCAATATTAGCACGCAACCGCCGGGCTGTTGGATAAACCCCCGTGGTATTAAGGGAACGTTTCTACTGGGTAGTATCCCGTCAGCTACTCGGTCTGGCCTCCTTTGGGACCTGATACTACACCAGCTGGTTTATCTGGTAACATCCACGAGTCAGCTATAAGACTACTGGAATTTGTCCATGATCCAAGCTTCACACTCGGGTTTTAACGTCATTACCATCACAGTTCAGCTGTCCAAAGATCAAGCCATCGCAGAGTGTGAGATCACGATCCGGCTATCACATCTTCTTCTCCCTTCAATCCCTATCTCCTTTTCTCAAACATGCACTTCACCACAGCAGGGCCATTAGCCCTCCTCACACTACTCGCCCACCATGCGGTCCCCATATCCGCCACATCCAACATAGTCCCCGACTTCGAAGTCAAACTCGTCCTCAACGCTACCGCCATCCTAGACCCAACCAACTCCTACAAACTCAAACCCTCCGTCCTTTCCGCATTCTCCATACCAACAACCGTAACAAAAATAAACGTCCAGTCCCTCGACACAAACTCCAAGACAATCCATAACGCCGGCTGGTCTCCACGCATCCGCAAGACCGAAGGCGAGTCCGACTTCGAACTCACCTACAAGAAACGCTACCCTGTTACGAGCACTATCGACGCGGCTCTTACCACCGCCAATACGGAAGGTTTCGACTCGACGGATATAGACTAGGATGCCCAGATTGAATGGGGATATTCCCAAAAGACATTGAGTATTTCCCACAAGAAGTCCGCTACTAAGTCCGGATATAGCGGGATGGACCTGCCAAATTAGTCAAATTCGCGGAGCATGTTGATTGATAAAGCGCCGGGGAAATTCGAGGATTGGGATGGGAATAATTGGGGTACTGGCTTCGTCGAGGATTTACGGACCGGTGTTGGCGAAGCGGAGTATTGGCACTTAGAGCGGGCTGTATGTTTATATTGAGGTTTGGCCGATTAAGGATGTTGCTGGTACAGGGATCCAGTATATTGTGGAGGCGTCGTTCAAGACGGGGAGTGTGAGTGTGGCGGGTACTAAGAGTGCGGATTTACAGACTTTTTTGGAGGGGTATGGATGGTTTTTGGCGGGGGATAGCTTGAAGACGGGGTTGATTATGGATCGGTACTGATGGGTAGGTAGATAGATTGGTATGGAGTCGCTGAGTTCTTGTTATATCATGTGAGGGAACGAGGCCGTCTTCCCTGTTCCATTTAGGTACTTGGGGCCTTGATGGGAGGTAAAGATGATTCTCTAAGCAAAGACAAGGGAGCATCGTTGGTGTCGTGGTGTGTTTTTTTCCTCTTCGTTATCGGTCTCTTGCAGATAGTAGGTATGCCTTGATGTTAAAATGAATATTGTGCATGATAATGACCTTAATTGATGTCTGAGTAAGAGTATCAATATTCGACGTGACCACAGTGCAACAGTGTCTGGCTCTCCCACGGCATGTGTCTTGTGATCTATTCTCTCTCCAGTACCCCAACTGGCCAAACAATATTGGCTGATAGGCATCCCAGATATCTTGTCGTAGACCCATATTCCAAGATCCGTTAACCTAGAATATCAAGTTCAGTCAGTGACTGTGATGAAGTCTAAACGAAGTGTCAGATGTTAGTTCGGTAATACGAAGACTCACAAATACCACAAGTCTTTGCGCAATTCTGTCTGAGTCTCAGTCCGATGGATGGATCCCAACAATCTTGAACATAAGGTGCACACTGTTCAATGGGCCACTTGTCCACGCATTGTCGCTTCGTCAAGTCGAAGTCCGAGCCCGAGATATCTGGCTGGGGCGTGAGAGCTGCGATTGCTCTTGGGAGAAAGGCAGGGAAGAGAAGGAGGTTGCGGAGATACATGATGGGGTATGGTTAATTGGATGGATACTGGCAAGTCAGACGAGGAAGAGACAGCCTAGATATATGACTTTGGTTATTCCCAAACAGTGTCAATTCATCCGGACAAAGTACTATAATAAGGCTTCTTTTATTGGGACCAGTCACATTAAGCGACATAAAAAAAGTGCAAAATTAAGCGCAAGAGCTGCAATATACTCGCGCCAAAAGACTGCATGAACGAAGCAAGGAGCTTACCAACCACATATTTCAAGTTACCAATACTTAGAGCCACGACCTCCAGAAACACAAGTAAGTCTAAAGGAGAATCACGTACGCGTACAAGTAACACTTTCCACTTGTGCATATTATAAGGGAGATAAGGCGAGCCTAGCTCAACGGATCACCATAAACAAGAGACTAAAACCAAGGTCTTTCATTCAATGCTAAGTTGTTTTTCATATACATAGTTTAGGTATCCCATAATACCGCCTCTTCTCGCGGAAACCCAATTACAAGTACGAATCAGCTTAATTAAATAACTCAAAGAGAGTAGTTAAGCACTTAGCATCAGAAAGCCTAGCCTGACCGCCACTCGCATATAAGCCTCATCACGCTCATATATAACTAGAATAGTTTACCGCTAAATATTCTCAAGTTATAGCTCACCTATAATCTTAATTTCCTAATTAAGTCTACTTAGGATCCGATTCTTATAGAACGTAATATCCATTAATAGGCTTGGCAATGCTGTATTGTAAATATTATATTACAATAAAGCTGAGTGTTGCAGCTTGAGCCGCCGGATTCGGTGGGTTTTAGCGCCGCTTTAAGCGGGCCGGGCTGCTCGCTTGTGCTCACAATCCCACACTCTACATCCACTAGGGGCGTCTTCCTAACCCTGTTGATATTTCTATTAAACCGTCATATCCTCCCATGGTTGGGACTACCTCTTTTGCGTTCTTGGTTGTCGTAAATATCTCTCCTTTGCCCCTTTCCTCTAACCTCACCAAACCGCCCCCCCTTCTCTCACAGTCCCTCATCTTTGCATGCCTCCCTCCCGTCTTTGCCGTAGCATAATTACACAAACAATGCTCATTCTTGTCCTTTCATTGTCTCTTCATGTGACTCCGTTTATTCAGCGATCTGAAAGGCTGAATCTCACTCTCTAATCATGACACCAAAAGCAGCCCAGTCCTTTCACCCTGATGTTCTGAAATCTCTTCATGATGCTGCAAAGTCGCGGCATAGAAGAGCCGCAATTCTGCACAACCAATTGGCCAAAAAGCCCGACGCACAAAGCTATCATCAAATGCGGAAGAAGGTGAATGATGAGAAGTTCATCTTTAAAGTATGTGCGAAACTGAAGAGCGTACTTGGTAGGCGGTGGGCAGAGTAGGCAGGCGGTAGATTGTATGCTTGAAATACATAGCAGGCATTGAACTGTATCCTTTCGTCCTTCATATTCTCACCGCCTGCCCTTTTGCTCGTCACCGCCTGTCTCAAGCATGTACTTCAAAAATGACTCGGAACAATAGCCAGTTACACCACAGAACCAAAACCACGGTGGATCCACTAACTACAGTGGCACTGGGTAATCGACCTTATATTCAACACAATCCTCCTGGCCACCAGCTTCACATCCATAGCGAGGAGAATGTTGACACCAATTTGGAGGTTACGGAGGCCATGTTCAACAGCGGTGATAGTGTTGACGGGCAATATGAGTCGAATGAGGGCAGTGTTTCGTGGCCCGCAGCTACCCCCGCGGATGTGCCTCAAGCTATGTTGGAGATGAGCCTTCCTTACCCAAACATCATCGATCCTAGCCAGGATCAAAATATTACACCAGACACTTTGCGGCGGGTCCTACCAGAGGGCCCAAAAGGAGGGGGAGGGGGAGCTACCTCGAACCAGGCCGAGGTGTAAACGGTCTCTTCTCTCTCTTCTTGGTTGTGTCGGTCCGGGAGGGGGAAAACTGTTGGTCCACGCTCGTCTTGTGCCTGGGGTTTGGCTTTCGAGGCACGTCGGGGGGTTGACGGTAGGGCCTTTGCGACCGCCTCCTTGCGTGTAGCCCTGCCCATCTTCTTGATGGCGGCGATTTGCTCATGGGTTGGTCTGTCCAGCCTTTCTCCTTTTGGCACGGGCCTCGCAGGGCAGTCCGTGTGAGTAGGAGGGTGCGGACCGAGGCAGTTGGGGCACAGGGGAACTCGATCTGTTGCCGGAACCTGACCTTCCAGCCCAATTCCAGGGAGTTGCGGAGGCCCTCGTCGAGGGCTTGGGTTACGGCTCGGAGGCACGCATCGCGGTCGCGGGCGTCCTTTTCGAGGTGTTTCGATAAGTCGCGGGCAAGGCGTGTGAAAGACGGCTTTTCGGTAGCCATCTCGGCGTTTTGCGCATTCGTAGGTATTTTCAATCGAGAAAAAAGGTTGAGGAGACACTGTATTGATGGGGGAACGGAGTGAGAGGGCATCAGAAATCGGTGTTCTCTGAGAGAATGGCGTAAGCGAAATGGCTTGCAGTAGATAGTGCTGCAATATAGATCTTTGGAGCCATAGAGGTTAATTAATTACTGCAAGAGAGGTTGGGGCAGAGCCCCTATAATATAGTTACAGGAGTGAGCGCCAAGCATCCTCATTATTGTGGGTCGCTGACACCCAATAAGTGTTCCTTCAACAGATAGCACCACCAAATCCGGTTATCATTCATCATCACCTTGAGATTGGGGAACTGTAATGGCTGTGAGTTAACTTGGTTGTTAACGTCAACTTAACAGCCAAAGTTGACATAAAAAACCAAGTTGACGTCAAAAACCAAGTTAACTCACAGCTAAAGCCGAAATCACAAACCAAGTTGACTGGTAGCCAAAGTAAAAACCAAGTTAACTCACAGCCAAAGCCGACCTCAAAAATCAGCAAAAGTTGAGCTTGTTAGCTTGAAAAATGGAGCTGGCTGCAAAAATGGAGCTGGCTGCAAAAATCAAGCTGGCTGCAGAAATCGAGTCAACTGCAAAATTCAAGCTGCCTTGAAAAATGGAGCTGGCTTCAAATATCGAGCTGGCTTGAAAAAGTAAGCTGGCTTGAAAAAGTAAGCTGGCTTGAAAAAGTAAGCTGGCTTGAAAAATGGAGCTGGCTCAAAAGTCAAGTTGGAAAAGGCCTTCGCGGGGCTTCTGCTAACCGAAGAAAGCCTGCCGAGGGCAAGGTCAAACGGCAGTCATAGTGATGTTGAAAATGGAAAGAAGTAGAAATGTTTGCTCTGCTGCTAAAATCCCTCGTTCAGAACGTAGTAGCGACGCGAAATGACGTACTGACTGAGCACAAGGTGATGAGGTAAAGTTGACAATAACGGAAGGAAGGAATGTAACACCAGGTAATGCTACCCACCTTTGCAGTTCAGAGCGTTTTAGGAAGTAGAGGGCAGAAGAAGGGAAGGCTGGGATGGGACTGGGTCCCCGATTTGCCGAACCTGACGGGCGTATTTTACGCCGAGTGGAAGACCTCTCTGACCGGCTGTGATTGGTTTCCCGGACGAACGGCGACTGGTGGTTAAGGATGGAGGCTTTGTGAGGAAAACGAGATGATTCTCCAAGGTACTGGAGTACTAGCTAGGGAAGGCGAAAATCGATGGATGAGAGGAGAAGAATAATACCATGACCCTGCTGGGCGCATGAGGGTCATGCATGATTGCCTCAGACAGCACAGCATTAGCCAATCTAGTAGGTCCCGAGGCCGGGACCCTCATAGGGACGGGACCACGGAGCAACCAATAAGAATGGACCTGGGGACCTCGGGACTAGTACATAGGTACACAGTCACTACAGCTAGATAGTTTCCTATATAATAGGAGAGTGCTGCGGACTCTCCGTCTGAGGATTCTTGAACTCCTCACGCAAGCAATGAAGTTCATCGTCGACTATCTTGTTCACTCAACAAGCTCTTAGTTAGAGCAGCCTGCTTATTGTAACAGTGTGCGTATTGTCTGACTCGTACAACAACCTCTTTTTGTCACTGTCAAACCCCTCGTTAGGCGTCCTACCTTTACAGCCTGCGACCTACCTAGGTGCAGGTCATAAAAAATAAGTAAGGAGGAAAAACTGGGATCGAGGAGGACGGGGCGAAGAGGGGATTTTATACCCGAAGGCCCAGCTGCGGGTTAGCCCATCGCCCCTCCATGCGAAGCCGGTGCTTGGATAAATTCATAGGAAAATTTGGTGGCCGGCAGAGGTTAACAGCACGTTGGTTTCGGCTGGGAGGGACAAGCCATGCTGCTCTCGCGCCGAGATCGGAACAGCATATCCCCAAGTCCCTTTCAGGGGCAGTAAACAAGTGTCACTTAGTTGGCCTGGAAACCATAAAAGAAGCGGATCTAGCAAACAAAAGCCTTCCTTATGGTAATCGCACACCCTCTCGCTACAATTACAAGTAGGAAATAGGTTCGAAGGGGAGGTAAGTTACAAGGGGCTCAGAAAAGTGACTTCGGCTGCCTCGAGGATTTTAGGGTATGTTCGACTATAGCGGTATTAACGATTGCTCTTGGCTGTTGGTCAGGAAGGGTTCTAATTATGACGTTTCTAGCAGATAACTAACTGGCGCAACGTCTATATGGATATTAGGGCCCATAGTGAACAAACTGCGCCCAGTTCAACGGCATGTTCCTCTCATTCTCCCTAGCCATGTTCACTGTCTTTAGAAGCGCCGCAGCAACGTCGTCGTTGTGCCAGCGCATCCCTCTTTTACCGAGCAACGTAGTATAGAATCCACTCGCAACCTCTACGCATACCCTGCCGTTGGACGGCCATAGACACCCCACTACATGAGGAAAGCCGGCCACCTGGAATCCACTTACTACATGGATTACTTCGTCTGTTAATTGTGGCGCTTTGTTTTCTGCCGCCGAGCATGCCGAGAGATAGGCCAGGCGGGCATGCGTGAGACTAAGCTCCGAAACCGTCTGCACCGTTAGGCGGTCCTCCTCCGGTGCTGTGTCCCCGGATTTCTGCAGGACTAATCCGCTGTTGGAAGGGTCTGAGTAGTCCGTGAACCGGTGACAAGTGAAGTGTGCGATAGAGCATTGTGGCAGGCGTTCGATGACTCTGTTTACGCTTGGCTGGTGGCTCCGGAGGCCTCTGTGACAGCGGCTGTATTGGAACTAATAGACCAAACTCGTGCAATCTGTTGGCGGCCAAAAGCTGCCGCTGGCGGCCTCTGTTTCATAACCATAAAATACATTCACAGTTTGCAGAAACCATACATTTGCCATCGACGTGTACGACTACTGTACTATGCTGCCAAACGTCATTCAATCGCGGTTCATTCCACAAGAAGCTGTTAAGCTTGGCCGTTTCACCACAAGCATCAACAACCCGCATCAAAACTACCACGATCCGTCATGGACGAAACCGACTCGGGCTATGAATTCGCATCTCGACTCTTTCATCGGCATGCATGAGACAACTTCAGACTCCGGCTTCGCGTCGAGTCTCACGTCTCTCGTATCTGCCCTGTTCTCGAAGCACGCGAAATTCAAGCACCACATCATCGCAGATCGTGTACTGACTTCGGTCCTTGACAATTCCGACAGCTGGTTTAAAGAAGCGACAAAACTTCTAGCTACTCAGAGCTGGATCGAGCGACAAATCTACCAGGGTAACGATATCTACATGATTGTCGGCTTTCAGTGTCACCAATGCCCATATCATACAGGAATCCCACCGTGGGACCACTGCCGACGGATGGATGGATGGAATTTATTTCGCCCGGAGGCACTAAGCCTAAAGGGCCTATGCACGCTAACTACATTCGGTTCATCCAATTTCTGTCATTGCCTCGTCCAAGCCCTCTACTTTTTCACCTTTAGACCACCCGATGCCTCTTGTTATTGGAGGTTGCGTTCTCCAGGTGTTCAGCGTCCTATTTTCAGCAGCTAAAGCAGAATCTGCTGGTCGAGGCTGCGTAAGACTCCTTGATCGAGTTCTCTTACTGCGATGGATCTATTCTCTGCGCGTCCAAATCCAATCATCCCGTTGAAAAGGCATACTTAATCGTTGCCCGAACTGCTTTCATGACTGGTGACCATTTTTTGGGGTCCGATAGCACTTTTCCAAGAATAAGAGACTCCCCCGTCTTGTCGTTGTACATTGCAGCATACATTCTCGTAGAGCCGTCCATTTTATGCATCGCAGCAGAAAGTGATCCACTGTTTCCCTCACATGACCGCACTCGCATAGGTCAGATTCAGCAGCCCCGATTTTATATAGAAATCCGTTCAATCTCGCCATACCCGTCCAGAGTTGTGCCAGAACACAAGCCTCTTTTCGCTTCAGCTGGTCGTACAGGACGTGCGTATGTCCGCCCGGAAGCGCCACATCAATGGTCTTGAAGAATTTTCCCACTCCTTCTGGGAGCCTTGTCCGCAGTTGCTTGGTCGTTGCTAGTCTAATCGCAGTTGACTTGGCCTGCGGTACTTGGAGATATGGTGCATACCCTCGCTTCGTTGCCTTTTGTGCTGCTGCTTTTGCTTCGGATCCTAGTGGAAAGTCGCTATCTGTTGGTACCCACAGAAAGACAACTGAGTTCCCTCTTCGGTTCAGCAGTTTGGTCGACCCATATATTTGTTGTATTGTGGCTTGACCTGATTGCCGCTGTGGTTGACTTATTGCTCTCAGTGCTGACTGGTTCCTCGTGATAATGGTAATGTGTCTGTGACAGGCACTAGGTGACACGTTCTTCAAGGCTGTTGCTATAGCTATTAATTCTGTAGTATATGGATTCTGCTCTTCCCTTGTTCTAATGGTTACTGCTTGTTTTGTCGCTGCTCTATCCGCCCTGTGAAAGAGGGTGTCCTTCCACGTAGACTGAGACTACCAATACTGCCCAGTCTTGCGGCTGAATTCGTGCGGCAGTAAGGTCTACCGAAGGAACTGGAATCTGCTCGGCCTCCATATCGCTTCGTATCCAAAGCATGCTTCGAATCGGCCAAGTGGAGTCTCGTCTCGTCGTTGGGATTAG
>MU858322.1:11766-34758 GCA_033297075.1 Rhypophila decipiens | reverse complement strand
GAAGATTGTGATATGTCTGTGCCAGGTGCTAGGTGACACGTTCTTCAAGGCCGTCGCTATAGCCAGTAATTCTGCGGTATATGGATTCTGCTCTTTCCTTGTCCCAATGGTTAGTTTTGGTGGGCTGTTATTGGATGTTGTGGTCGGGGACCCACAGTATGGGTACCTGTTTAGTAAATGCCTTCAGGAAACCTGGTTGTTCTTGCGCCGTGTGTCTGGTACCCTGCACCCCAACTTTGGTTCAAGCCCAGACTGGGGTTAGCAAAAACTCCTATTGCGCCGGGAAGACCTGTTACTCTGCGGCGCACTCTGCCAAGCAAGCGGTTCGTTGGCGAGACCAACCAAATGCGTGACAGCACCATGACAGCACCCTAAGGATTGTTCGAGACTAGCGGGGAATCAAGGCCGCGCAGCCAACGAATAAAACCGGATATCACGTCGCGGTCGGATTGCGCCACCTCGATAGTTACGCTATGGGCTTGACATTGGGGCATTGAACCCCAAAAGTTCCAAAAAAGTCTTGGTGAGCAGACAGAGAGCAAACAAGCAAACAACACCCAGAGAATCTGTATATCCCATCTGCATCCGACGAGGGCGTCTACCCGCCGAGTCACATCCACGGGGATCGGATCAATTAATTCATTAATTTACAGACGACATGCCCGACGACGACGCGCCTGTTCTGCCACCGCCCGCGCCGCCGGCCGGCACCGCAGCTGGTCGCGGACCACTTGGCATGCCGGGCGGCCAGGACCGCTCGTACCAGGTTGATATTATGGTCTGCGCCGTCATCACCGCCGTCATCGGCACCGTCTTTGTCGCCCTGCGATTCTATACCCGACGTGTCATCATCAACGTCCTGGGCTGGGAGGATTGGTTCATGTTGGCTGCGCAGGTAATTGAATGACTGGACATACCTGATTGACGACTTTGTCAAAAATGCCAACTCACACGCGCTAGGTCTTTTCCATCGCCATGTGTGCTGGCTTCATCCACGGTAAGCGTGTATTCAGTCTTGCCCAGACGTGCTGTTTCTGGTGTTTTATCCCTGCTGACTGCGTGCTTCAGAGGCTAATCTCGGCCACGGTCAGCACTCATGGTTAGTCCCAACTGAGAACCTCGGTCCCTTGAATAAGGTAAAGGAAAAACTCCATCTTTCTCCCGGTACCAAGGTTAGCCTGTCCTCTTGACTAACTTACCATCCCTCGCCAGGCTGGATGGTATACCATCTTTTTTTACGAGCTTAGCCGCTGTTTCGCTCAAATCTCGATCACCATGCTGTACATCCGCATCTGGAACGTCCCCTGGGTCCGCCGCGCCGCCTACGCGCTCCTGGCCGTGGTGGTGATTTACAACGTCCTCATCATCATCATGACCCTGACCGCCTGCGTGCCCCTGGCGGCCTTTTGGGACGGTGACCTGCTGTCACGGGGCGCCTACTGCCACCACAAGAACCTGTGGTGGGCCAAGACGTACCTGCAGATCATCGTCGACTTTCTGATATACCTCCTGCCGATGCCCGTCATCGTCCGCGTCCGATTTCACCCGAAGCAGAAGGTGCTGCTTTTTGTCCTGTTTGCCATGGGTTTCTTGTGAGTGCTCTCTCTCTCTCTCTCTCTGTTGTGGTCTTTGTGCTCGCCGTGAAGCTAATGACATGATTCATTGACCTCCCCCTCCCGTTCTTTAGCATCTGTGCGCTGTCTCTCATCCGACTGTACATCCTCAAGATCACCGAAACCAGCGTCGACTTCTTCTTCGACAACGTGCCCACCGCGCTCTGGTCGTGCATCGAGACCAACGCGACCATCGTCGTCGCCTGCAACATGACCCTGAAGCCTCTCTTGGCGAAGTGGTTCCCCAACCTTGTGACGCCGCGTGCTGGGGACGACGAACAGACCGTGACCTCCTCGAACGATCGCCTACCGACTATTGGTTCCGGCCCGTCACGTGCCGTCCTCGAGGGGCGGCAGCAGCAGTCCATGTTCGTTGCGGGTGGTGGTGGTGGTGGTGGGGAAGACGAGAAGGAGAAGAGCAGCTCGAAAGCAGTCTCCATACAATGTTGAATAATTATGGGAATCGCATGATAATGAGTAGTGTCCGGTTTCAGATATTTTAGTAATTGAGAGTAATCAACGACTTGAGATATCTTGCACATATGAGTGATTACTCATATCTCATTCGAAAACCCATCCTCGAGAATTTGGCATGCGTAAAACAGTAAGCAGGGGGACTAGACTGACCGTGTCTGAAGAAGAAGAGGCAAAGTTGGCTTTCCGGTAGGTCACGGTTACATAGGGTAGGAAATTGAGTTACCAATTAACAAGATTTTCCTTTTTTTCCTTTTTCTCGCTAAGAAAAAAACAAGTAACTCATTTAACGACACTTTTATTCCTCCTTCCATCTCAATAAAATTGAAAAAATTGCGGAATTCAAGACACTATAAGGTTGAATGCGTATACTTCAGTGTTAGTTGAGGCTCTGCACTTCGAAACGGCTTTTCGGCACGAAAAATGGGATGGTTTTATTGCCAGCTGCAATCTGTTAGAGAGGGGGGGGTGCCCCTAGTATCGACTCTCTTGTCATCGTGAAACGGTCTAAACAATCATATACGGCTCGTCAGCACCGAGTCCTCCGCCAGCCGGCTAGTACGTCCTCGGCATCGACTTGACGCCGGTGGGTGAGTAGCGGCTCCCCCCCAGCCCGCCGAGTTCCCCGAGAGCCCGGACCCTATCCCCAATGCCGCGATGGATGGTTGTACCATCCGAAGAAAACCCCATACAAAATAAAGTAGAGACATTGAAGACAGGGGGTAGGATCCGAAGAAACGACAGGGGTAGGATCCGAAGAGATTTTTTTCATCAAAACTTGTATAAGTAGTACTGGTAGAATGCTGGGATTGAGGCAATTACCGTGGCATTGTCAACTTTCTGGAAAACCTAAATGGGGAGAAGAAAACGAAGGTTGAAGTTGGGAGAAAAAAACAGTTGTGGTGCTGGGATGAAGCGCCAAGATTGATGGGGTAGTCTAAGCTTTCCCCCCGGATGGGATTGTGTTGAACGCGGCATACGTTACGTGGCACGCATCCGAACGCTGCATACGCCTTCGGAAGTCCGTCATTAGCGGCGGCTTTTCGGCCCCCAATTCGGCCGTTATCGCTAGTTCGTTGTGAGGATTTACCTCATATACAGCCTTCCTCTTTGAGTAAAACTCATGGGGGACATACAATTCAATCACTCTTTTTCCTCTCTATTTGTGAAGTTCGACAGATTGACGCCAAGATTGATGGAGACCCGATATGGGTGGTCCAAGCTGTGGATTACATCACCCATTTTGGAATTTTAAAAAGGGGTTAGTTAAGTAAACCACCAAAATGAGCAGGTTGCCAAAAGTTTTGTCGATGATAATTATATAAAAGATTTTCAAAAACCCATTCTTGCTGAAAAAAAAATCTTATTCATTGCCCAAACACCCATTATTGACCAAATGGAGCCATTTGTTCAATTACCCGAATACCCATTTGTTATATGCAAGACGTGCCAATACGTGTTGGATAACAGTCAGACCAGCCTAGCTGAAAGGGAATCAAAGTATCAGAATATTCCAGAATATTCTGTCGGATAGAACCAGCTGACAAAGTCGGCATCCCCGATTTGTCATTCTCGCCACAAGGATTCTATCATAGAGTTTGCCACACATAAATGTATAATAAGGAAGCATTCTGGCTCTGCCAGAATGCAAGAAGGAGAATCAATCAAGTGGAACCCGAAGTGCTGAATCCAACAGATACCGGTAGTGCCTAGCCTGGAAGACGAGGACGATCTGGATTTGCATGCCAGTTGCTTCTTTGACTTTGAACTGTTCGGTGCTGCTGCCAGTGAGATGAATGAGCATGAACAGCCGCCGATGATGTTCATAATCGCGGTATTGAATGGCTATCAGACGTCGGGACTGATTGTGCAGCAGCAGCTAAGTGTGAGGGTCGGTGGCGCTGGTGGTCCAACAGCCACAAACCCTCCATAGAACACCAGCCACATGACGCATCAGATACCAGCCACAAGCCCCACGGTGAGTCATGGCACTAGCCACACACACCACCAAAGCCAGGTTATCAGAACTCCCGCCGATGGAGCCACTTTTCTTTCTTTTCTTCTTTTCTTCTTTTCTTCTTTAGTGTAGAATCTTCGCCCATAGAGCCTTAATACATTTGCAATTTCAATCTTGCTGGCCGTGACACTGAGCGCAGACGACGCTCCAAGTGATATTTGTGGCATGAGCGAGGAAGTCGGGACAGGGGAGTCAGGTACAATATGCAAAAAGTTGCCAATTGCACGAGGGGGCCTAATAGGTTCGCGGGTTCCCGCGAATCTAAGATTTTTCGCCTTTCCCGTTCCACAACACCAAATAATGTTTTCAAAATTCCGAAAAACATTCCATCTATCTACTAAGTTCAATTTTACCTTTCTTCTTCATTTCAGATAGTTTTACTTAGAAATAAAAGACTAATAGAGAGTTACGTTTTTGCTTACATAACAATCTAGCTTATTTGGACGGGATCCCGCGAAAATTATGTAAGCAAGCAACTTAACTCCTTGTTATTCTTTCAGTTTTAGGTAAAAACTTTTGAAATGAAAATGGCAAGTAAATTTAGGCCTAATAAAGAGATTTAATTTTTTCCAAATTTTTAAAAACATCAGTTGATGTTGTGGAAGGGGAAAGGGGAAAAATCTTAGATTCGCGGGTACCCGCGAACCTATTGGGCCCCTTGCACGAGCAAATGATGACTCAGCGGGCTCGTCACTCGGCCAATGTTTTGCCAAACAAGATCCCGTTCGCGTTCCCCGACCACAACCGTCTCCGTAACGACCTACAAACAGAAGCAGCAACGGAGGCCGGAGGGCGTCGCCCATTCTACTTTGTTCACACCCATTGATTCCTCCGGAACACCTCCCGCGCATTCGCGATAGAGTTGTATGTTTGGGCGCCAGGATCCTCGTAGGGGCTGTCGTCGAGGGTGCGAACCAACCACGTCCCTCCTAGGATCGGTGCTAGCTCGCTCATGCCCTCGAAGCACCCGTCCTCTCTCCCCCCCCCCCCCCCCCAAACCCAGAATTCTCTTCCTCTCTTTCTCATCATTCTTCCTACTTCTAACACGCTCGTTAACTCTGGCTCACCATGTCAGTACAGCAACAATCGCGCTTCTCTGGAGGAGACCAGGAAAACATCAATAAGCTCCTCCATGATTACTTGGACAGTGCTGTAAAGGAAGAGGGTAACGATCAGCCCTTTGTTGCTCCAGGCATGCAAGCGGAGCGCGATAGAATCTGGACGGTCTGGACCGAGTATGTCTTCCCCCCTTCCTTCCCAGGCTTCCCTATGATCCAAATCTCGATATTACGCATGAGTTCCACGCCTCAAAAGATGATGACGAAACCGCACGGCCACTCAACCGCATCAAACCCTCGGAGCTCCTCATACCGCCTACCGTTGACTACCAGCTCCCAGCACGAGCGCGGATCAAGGGCGACTTGGTTTATCTGGATACCACCATCTCACAAATTCTCGCCTATCGAGATCCTGATTCTAGCACTAGTGATACTAACATGTACCTAAGCGTACATTGAATACAAATAACTACTTCTGGCTTATTCTGACATTCGAGTGCATGTCGTTCCGGACGTGCTGTGAATCCTGTTCCTGCTGCCAGACCCTAGAGGCGGCTATAGAAGATATCGTATATTGGTGTTCTGGGCCTAGTTTACGCGTCGAAAGAAAGCAACACTCCTTCATCAGGTCTAGCGCTTCTTTGAGGCGTCCCTGTCCCTTCCATGTAAAGGCCAGGTTGTTCATGCTCGTCAGCGTGGAGGGATGATCGGCCCCCAGCTTCGTCTTGCTCGTCTCCATCACCTGCACAAACAGCTTCTCGGCGTCATTGAAATGTCCATCTTGATATAAAGCGATAGCATATTTTACTGCTAGGCTTATTGTAGAATCGCTTCCCTGTTCAACAGAACTATTCGCGAGGGCATACTTAGCATGCGGCAGGAGTCGTCTCCACTTGCTCCTATTTTCATGACTAGCGCTTGGAAACGTCTCAGCTAAGATGCTAATGGCTTCTTGATTCCACTGGTGAAATAAGCCCCGCTCTTGGAGATAATTCCTTATCGTGAGATGCACTAGTCGATGAAGTTCAACGGCCGAGCTGGCAGGGCGCTTGATGATGATGGCGTAAGTGCTTAGGATATCGACCGTTGTTCTTGTCGGGGATGACTGGGTTGTCCTAACAATCATTTTGGTTTGTTTCTACCACTCTTACGCGAAGTTTATCTTGCCACTATCAGTTTCGTTTTCTTCAGCCGACAACTTTAGGGGTAAAAAGAGATTTAATTCCTCCACAGCTGATTCTATTGACCTCTAGTCTAAGCCGATCACCGGAGCCTATTTTCACTTCCCCCCTCCTGGTCGATATATATATATTCGCACGCGTGGTTCAGAGGCCACTCGTTGTGGTAACAATTGTCGCTGCACATGGTAATCATGATGAGATTCCCTTCAGCGTCATCGCAGTAGAACAGGGCGTTGTTTATCTGATACCAGGTGGGATCCGAATAACCATTCACAGCCATGGCCTCCCTGATCTGAGCGTCGTAATTATCTGCGTAGAGGGTACCAGAGGTGGTCAGTTTAAACCATGAGTGCTTACCATTGATCTGCTTACCATGCTCCGCAATAGCCCTAAGCATGTCGCCACAGTATATCCTTCCTTGACTGCAGCTTTTCGCGGCAACCAAGGCGGCCACGGCCAAAGTGCCAACGGTATATCTCAGCATATTTGGTGATGGTTGGTCGATCAAAGTTCGGAAGCAAAAAGAAAGAAGTTGGTGTGGTTCCGGATATTTTGGCCGCTGTTGGCTTTTATCTCTCTCTCCGAGTCCAGAGCAATCCACGGACTTTGAAGGATTCGGGATGTGAGACAAAGTGCTGACTATCGGGATTCAGTGAGCTGTTGGAATCTTGGCCACGGGCGATTGAAATGGAAACAGAATGGAACTAAACCTCGCCAAGGTAAATAAACAGAGCTCCATAGTTTTGGGGAATGCCAGTTATTCAAGTAATACCTTTAGTGCACTAGCTGTGTTTACTACATAATCAAAGTCTAGTCATGGGATGCACCTACAGTAGATGGCGAGACTTTTCTTACTGGGAGGTGTTTGTTAACAAATCGTACTCGTTTAGCAAGACACATGTTTGTGGAATGCAACAAAATTCCGAGTCTATATATCTAAGATGCTATCCAAACGCCCTTCATGCATGCCCTAGCCCGAGGATCCAGCTCGTGACTACGGGGTACCATCTTCCATCCTCGACGTCGAACCCTGTCGCCAAGTACCGCAAACACCACCAGGTAACCTTCCCGGTCGGTTCAGCTCTCTCGTCTAGACAAGGTTGCACGAATCGGAGTTGTCATTGCCATTATCGCGGCACGAGATGTCGCAGACCTCGTGGACTCGGACATCGCCATCAGGTCCAGGCAAGCAGAGGAAGAGGGCCTTGTTCTCGTCTTCCTGGCTGGCGAAGCGGTTACCGGTGAAGGCAACAAAGGCCTCGCGGATTTGGATGTCGTAGTTGTCTGGAAGATTGTCTTGTTAGTTTCGGGGGAAATGGATGGGAGCTCGATTTACTTACCACCGGTCGCGATTTCGCGAAGAGTGCTGCCGCAGTATCTCAGGCCTGGTGTGCAGTTCCTTGCGGCGGCAAGGGTGGCGAGGACGGTGATGGCGAGGGTGGTGAAGCTGATCATTTTGAATGAGGTTTTGGTAGTTTGTGGTTGTTGAAGATGTTTGTAAGTTGAGAAGGTGAATGAAGAGGTTTTTTGGTTGAGAGTGATGGAAGTGATGCTCGAATATTGTGATGATGTGATGGAGAGTGAGTTTAAATTGTCGGTTTGTCTGGAGACATCTCGTCCTTATATGCATCCCTTGTTTGTGATCCTTGCTGTCGTCGAAGATGCCTTCAACCCGAGGATTGCAGAGAATCACGATATTCTGCTACGGCATAGTCTCAGATACTTGGCGTCGGCGTTTTTGCCAAGGGGCTGTAAGCCACAGGAGGTAAAGCCAAAGTTGAGGCATGATGGTAAAACAGCCCCTCGTCGTCGTCAACAAGCGAGAAGCGAGAGGCCTAGATTCTTCCGTTGCGGAGCTGAAGAATTCTCGGTAGCCAGGCGGGAACCTGCGCCAAGAGACGGCCCGAGACCCATCATGGGGTAGTGCAGACCTGTTCCTGGTTTCAGCTTTAGGGCTGTAGCGCCTGTCGATGAGACAATATGAATATGCCGTCGGAGATAATCATATCAGACTGAACAACGGTCTTCCACAACAGGTAGCTTTGATGCAATGCCCTTTGTTTGTTCCAACAATACCCCTGCATTTACGCAACAGAGAGGCACATCGTCTGATCTTCAGGGGAACTCGATAGAGTCCGGAGCACGAAGCGCTGCATTGCTTGTTGAGATGGAATTGGTGAAGAACTGGCATTGAAATCATTGTACAAGGAAGAAATGCACTCCGAGAGTAATGGGTTCGCTTCTTGACAACCTTGCTCTTTTCCAAAGAAGTGCTCAGAAGCCTCTGGGAAAGAGACCAGCAAGATTCACAAACGGTAAACTTGAACCAAGCAAGAATAGGGTATGCCGTGCTTTAGATTGATTGAACGTGTGATCCACGGCCCCGGGCGATGTACGTCAGCCACCCTGTCTAATCCATTGTGTACACAACCGTGAGGATAGTGTTTGGGCCGTACGAATACCTTGTGAGGGAATCCTCACAAGGTTCGGACACGAGTCAAGAATACAGCCTAGGGCAACTTGCAAAAGTCGTTCCTCTCCTTCCCACCATTAAGGCAACCATTGGCGCATATGGCCAAAGCCTGGACGTCTCCATCGCCTCCGGGTATGCAGTAGAACAGACCGTGGGTCATGGACGACTCGTTGACGGGGGCGCCGAGTTTTCGAAGAGCTGATTTCATTTGAGCGTCATAATTGTCTACCAGTCAAGGCAGTTAGTCTCTGCCCTCCTGCGCAAACGAGACTTATGTATGGAAGGTCTATCCTAGGGTTTGACTTACTGCCAGTGGCGATATCTCGAAGAATGTAGCCGCAGTAATCAAGGCCCGGTGTGCAGTTCCTAGCAGCGGCGAGAGTCGCTAGGGCGGCAAGAACGACGGCGGTAATTTTGACCATGGTGGAAGCGGAGGACCGTGAACTTGTCCTTGTGTATTGGTGGGTGTTGAGGACAAGGGCGTGAGAATTTTGGGATGGTTGAAACGAAACAATTATGCACATCCTGGAGAGGGCATCGATGCTTATATAGACCAAAGTCTCATGAAGTACTTTCTGGGAAACCGAAACCTCCTTTGTTTCTTTTGGGCGAGAGTATCGCCGTCGCCGTTTTGACTCGAGGAAGACCTTGTCCTTGGGAGAACTATGAGTTGGGGTTTTACTTCCGGCTCAACAAGTAGAACCAGACAACTTCGCTTTAGCATAGTTGAAGGATTTCACCTTACCTAAAAGGAAAGCTAAGACACAGGACGAGATGAATAACTGGTCATGTACGTTTCATCGTTTCTCCCTAGGTCTGACGGCGCTCCATTATGGATGAGACTGACTGAACTACCGTCGGAGAAATTACTGCTTGTTATTCACGGTTAGAGTTCATGGGACCAGCAACTCTTTACATAAGAGGATGGAAAGGCAGATCGGCCATATCGTCGGGGACGGCGCCGCCACTTTGCTAAAATCATTTGGAATTCACACTGAGGATTCTTGGACTATCGTATTATGTCTGGCTGTGGAATTTCAATTGAGGATTGCCGCGTGTGCTTGCGACATCGTAAAACACACAAGATTTACTTAATAATTTGGAATTCACCCTTTATGATGAACACAATGTTTGCAATGCCTCAGGCTTCGCGACTGTGGTCATCTGTTGAAAACGCTCGTTTTGTACGCTTTCGTCAACTAACCTGGCCAGTTTGCAGCCCATTGTTTCCGCTGACAGACAATCATTAGAGCAATGAAACCCAAATGATCCCAAGTACTATGTTCTCACACTAACTCCACTTCTCTGCTGTCCCAGGCCTGGTTGAGGTCAAGACTGTTCACGCCTGTAATCAAATCTCCCAGAGTCTGCTGTTGTCCATATGGAACTTCCTCAATCAGACGGGGTTGTCCCCCGAGAGCTGCAACACCATCTCCCTGCATCTCCATCTGCGTCACAAGGCCAGCTACGCTCGCCATCCCCTGTCGCCTCTGAGCGCGCTCTGCGTCGTGGCCGGAGTCTCTGCCCCATTGTTCCATCGCCCTCCTCGCGTATTCCCTGTCGCCTTCCGGGACATTTAGTCCGAGCTGGTATCCATCGAGATAGGCAGTTCCGTAGTCTTGCATGTTGTTCCGCGTCGCCTGGGAACGTGCCACTCCTCGGGGTGATCCTGTGGCCACCACGGCGGTCTGTTGTTGGTACTCCGCCCTATGATACTCGCAGTACCTCCCACTAGCACCTCGCCGATCATAACAATCATCCGAAGCACAGACATGCTGGGCACAATATCTCCCTTCACCATCGCGGGCATTGTAGCAATTTCGTTCCAGACAGCAATGTTGACTGCACCTGCCTCCAGCGTGATTTACCTCTACATTACACCTCACTCCGTCTTCAGCCCCGACACACGTGTGCGCGCCACATTGAAATCCATCAGGGAGCTTTGCCTTAGTGCACCTGGCAACCGAGGACGTGTGGTTCGGGCAATAGCAACCCTTCTGCCTCCAAGAACTTTCCTGGGGACACTCACTTTCGTCCCAGTAACACCGGTGAACATCGCAATACTTGACCGCCTCCAGACAACTGCTTTGGCAACCCGTAACGGGACACTTGTGTTGCTCGCAGAAGCGTGAAGGGGTATCGGCAACCTGAGGACAGGGCTCTCCGATTGTCGACTGACACCGATGACGTTGACAGTAGGGGATGTCGATGGAGATATATGGCCGCCGGCAGCCGTCTACGCAGCACACATGATCGAAACAGGAGCTTGATCCGGGTTTTTCCTGAACCATCTTGAAGCAGATTGCATTGCCCATGAAGTCAAGTAGGCGACAGGTGTGTGTCTCACAGGCCACCGAACCGCCTACTTTCCTCGACTTAGGGCAGGTATTCCTCCCGCACATGTGCGCTTCACAGTGCTGGCGACCGGTAAAGCGGATTGCGTTGCATTGGGAGAGCTTGCATTTGTGCGAGCTGCATGCACTGATGCCAGTTAATAATACGTTAGACACTTGGACGAGAGGCAGTGGTTAAAGGAGCAAGTACTTACACCGATGTGGTTTGCTGCAGGTGAGAACGCGGCACCTGTGTTCCTCACAATATGACACGCCGTCCACACTTTTCGAAAAACAGCGTTTCGTCTTGCAATTGTGGTATCGACAATACCAAAACCCGTCAAGCTCACTTCTAGTACAGTAAGGTTCGTAGCAGGGCATGATGTCCAGTGAGCGGCAAGATTTGATGATGGATAATTAAGGTCCCGTAATTGAACAGAAGAGCATGTGGGAGGGGGAGGGCCCGACACATATCGTCGGGGTAGCAAGTATTTGTTTCCCGTCCCTACGGGCCTTTGGAGGCGGCATCGATGGCCATCGGAATCGAACATTGGATCAATGTTTGTGTACGCTTTACCCGGTACAAGAGCGAATACGATCCTGGCTGGCCCCCCTCCAATAAATGACGGGTCGCCACAATGTGTGGTTGGTCGGAGAGTTCTCAACGGAGTGAGAAAAGTGCACAATTGGGCTCCAATGCCTGGGGTTACTCCCCGTGGTGGCAACGACATGAGGTATGGCATCCATCCTGTAATCTACGACCTACCAGGTAGCCGAGCCCTTCAATATTGGCTTGAAGACATTCCTATTGGCGTCGAGATAAATGCAATTATCCCGATTTTCACCTTTTGGCGTGATGATAGGTGCCGGGGCTGCATGTAGCCAGTCCCAAGACCATATCAAGTGGGCTTGTCGTTTTTCTGTGCTCGATATCCAAATTTCTCCTTGGCAGGTTATGGCAGTCGACTGGCTAATTAACTTGATTCCGGCAAACGTCGTACCAACCCCGAGCTGCCGCGTTTTATGTCTAGTGGAACACCTTAATGTGAGATGTCCTGTCTTTTGAGTGGAAGCACCCAACATCCCCGGCTACATATGGAATGCCGGTCCGTTCTCGGCCAAGTTGAGCGGGTATGAGCGGGGCGAAGAGGCTGCCTGAGAACAGAGGCAGACAACACGGGCGGCATCTGCCGATATTGTGCGACATGACCACTTGTTGAAGTAGAAACCCGTGTGCCATGACCCCGCAAACTGGCATCGCAACTTCTAGGTTCCAACTTGCTAACAAGGAACGCACCCAGACCACGTCCGCCGTCCTCAAGATACCCAGTAATCAAGCATATTATCTTTAAAGTTTGGTCTTTCAACTCCCCACGTCTCTCCGAATTATCTGCTAACATCTTATGTTTCCGACCAGCAAACAACCCGAGGTGTCCAAGTTGGAAAACCATGTCGTCGAAACAAGGCGAGCGCATCCAAGCAAACTGCAAAACGATCTGGGGCAACCATGATGACTACGACCTATCCATCGAAAACGACCACTATGTTGACTACCAATGCTTTGTGAGAAAGGACTTCGGGGATCCGTATGAACCGGCATTAGCTATGACCAGTTGCTGTCCTTCAAGCGACGCTGCTTGGGCAGAATTGGACAGGATGCTGGGACTCTGGGCGAGTCAGGTCAAACGCGGAACGCCCATGACCAAAGATGAGAGATTGGAGACTTTTGGCGGGCCAAAGGGGAAGCATAAGGCCGTTTTGAGCAAGTTCATGGATGAGTTTCAGCTCAGAGAGGGTGCAAAGAAGCAGGCTTAGGGATCTCGAGTTGAATTGTGATAACCTCGAATTGAAGTTTAGTGCTGGTACGAAATATCACTACAAAGCCTTCCTATATTGCAGGTTCAAGTTTTAAGCCGACAGTGCGAAGAAGGAAAGACAGGTTTATAGGACAGAAAATAACTATATGTTCGGGAAATCCATTACGTCAATGGCGGCTGCTGAAGGGAGAGAACTGGACCCCCGTCGGAGGCAGAGGATCATCGCATTTCTAATGAGATTAACCGAATTTGTTTCCACGAGATTCATCTCGCAGATTTTGTCTTCTCTCTGCATCTAATCTACGCTTTGCCGATTTGCGAGATGGCGAGGGTTAGAAGGCCGCTCGGCACCCTTTACAAACACGCACTTCAACACAGGCCAGGTACTACCGTGCGTTTTGGCAATTCATCAACGCTACATAGGGGTCCGACGAGAGCCTACCCCGAGAGGATCCAGTCCGCCGCCGAGCTGGAAGCGGTTTTTAAATTGCTGCTGCACTTTGCGCTTTCAGTACTGTTGTCTGTTGTGAGCTGAACCATCCCAGACAAACAAGTAAGACGGCAGAAGGTCACTCCGCAAACGCCAAGATTCCAGCAACTTATTCGACGCAACTCAAATTTCACCGGCCCAACGAGCTGTCTAGCGCCGACAACATATGTTGGCGGCGGTGTCCCGGCTTTCCTACGTGGCCACGTTCTGGAATGACGTGACTGCTTGTTATCCCACCTGTACCCAGTCCCTCAACCTACACACCGGATCTGTCCCAACGGCTGGGCGCCCGTCGTTTCTCTCGAAACCGACATACCGAAGACAGCGTCCGGCTACGCAACATACAAACTGGGTTCGCAGACAACAGCCTGGCTTTATTGGCTACGGACGTCAGCCGACGTCGAAGCGTCGTCCCGATGGCGTTATCAGCCCACGATTCCTTGTAACTCAGCCACTCCACAAGAATATGCTCAGATACTGGTGCCAAAGAAGCGAGTTGGTGGCTGTAGAATATGACCACATGCTTCTTGAGAACGGAGCGCAAGGGTCACCTTCGTCCACCTGGCGATCAGAGTACGCCTCGGTGAGAATTCGACGAACAAGATCCATCTTATCGCTACCCGCCACAGTTTCATCGATATCCCGGTCACCAGAAAAGTATACATTGATTGCTTGCCTTTGTTTTGACAGTCTCAGACCTGTGTTATATTAAGAGCTTCCTCGCTTTCTCCCTCTACAACAATGAACGAAGTCCCCGATTGTCGCAAAAAAAGTAACGCCCTTGTTGATCTAATTACCAACTGCAAAGAAGGGAAAAAGCCAAGACTATTACATACCCAACGGCAAATAACACATAAGCGGCCGTATTCCGATATTCGCCGGACGGATTGAAACGGAGGGCGTTGCAATCATCGGTTCCACACTCGCGGTTTTGCCCATACGCTAATAGAAGGTATATACCCCCGAAGATGGTTAGGAGGACTCCGACGATGTCCGCGAAAGACATACATCCTGCTTCAAAACGCCCGGGGTTGGATATACTGCCGAAGATCGTCGTGCAGACTGTGATCAAGACGGAGAGGTTAAATACGAGTAGAATGAGATCCCATGGTTCCAGTCAGTAGGCAGTCAGCGCGCACTTCCTCTTGTGAAGACCAAATGAGCCAATGGAAAGTCTCGGAGGAGGTGGCGTTCCGTACCACGACATAACCTGCCACCAAATGCTCGCTGAATTTGGCGCTGCAATATATCAGATATCCCAGGCTCACAACAAGAAGTATCGCCGAGACGGAACGGAGCACCAGCTGGGCCCAGAGGGACCAGGGGGCGCGACTCTGGGCCATTATCGCCTGCCTCTTTCAAGAGAGAAAATGTCGCCTTTCTGCGGCCAAAATGGGAGTCAAAGGGAGGCGACGACTGTGGTTCAATTGAACAAGAACGTGGGATTATGACACCCCGCCTGGGTCGTTGCGCGAGCTTTTCGGATGACAACCAAGCCAACTGGGAGAGAAACGACATGACGGTGGAGAGAGAACATGCACCGGAAGACCGAAAGCGAAGAAGTTGCCGTTGCTGGCGATGAATGCGCCGAGGTGGATTGCTGGTTGTTTTATGACGAAGGATTATCCCTAGATGAGCGAAGAGGTGGGCGGCCCTTGACGTTAACTCTGTTGGTTGTGCGACGTGATCGAAGCCGAGGAACCTGGCATGTTGATGATGGTGGTGGACTGCCGAGGCGGGCTGTTGGTAGTTCATGACGAGAGCGAAGAGACGGACGGGCGGCACTTGGCATTCATTCTGTTGGTGTCGTACAGGGACGGCGTAGTTCAGGCCGTAACCGTGACACAGGCTAAAGACCGGATGGTCAGCCCGTCAACAACTAAAACCTGAATCAATCAATCCATAACGTGACGCTCGTCTGGACCTCTGCTGATATCGAGGAAAGACTTTGCCGAACTGTTCCTGGCCGCAATAACCTCGGGGATGCCCGGTTCCGGATCAAGGAAAGCACGCGCGTCGTGGTGAGGATCGTTTGGTTGCTGGGCATGATTGAAGAATACAATATACGGCTGAAAAAAAAGACAGAAAGTCGCTCAATTACTCGCCAACGCCCACGTTGAAAGCTTCCTCGTCAACCTGACCGCATATACATCAACGCCTCTATGGAACACATCACTGACCCAGAACAGAACAAAGGTATTGAAAAGGAACGTCCACGCCCACTTCCACGTATAAGTGCTCAAAGCCGCAGACCTCGCAGCAGCCGCTTGGTCCGCAAATCCTTCACCAACCAGCGAATTAATACCCGTCTCGGAAGCATTCCACTCTTGCGACATGGGATGGAGATATCTCAACCCAATAAGATGATTCACCATGCCATGCCACAAGTAAAGTGAGTACGAGATCTGGCCCAAGTACTGCGAGAACCCATTCGTAAAGAGCTTTTGCAGCAACGGCTCGCCCTGGTCGTCCTCACCAATGTCCGTCCCTTGTACCCTTCTCTTCCACCACTGTCCAGAAACAACAGGGGAGTACATGAGCGCAAGGACAAATAAGATCGACCCGACGGAAATCCAGAATTGCTGGATCCGGTCCTCGTTGCCTTTGTAAATTGTCGGGACCATGCCGGATAGTGTCCTGAACCCGGGTGACGATGGCCCTCTGGCCTCGGGGTAACTCATCAGATGACATCCCAAAATCGCCAAAGCCACCGTGATGCCATGTTTTAAACCTCTGTTCACCATCTTGAGATCCGTTGGCAAAATGATGGACAACTCAGCCAACAGCAGCCCCACACAAAAAAGCGTCTGGTCAAAATCGCCTTTGACCATCTGCCAATATCCTGCCCCAAGCACACCAACAAAGTGAACCCACCTTTTTGACCGACAAAACGCCAGCATCAGAACAAAGACCATTACCGACCCCTTGAACTCGGTAGGAATGGTCCATAAATGGCCGTTGTAATCATTTCCCCAGAGATTTTGTCGTCCCGTTACTGCCTGGAACGGATTCACCATGTGCTCGGTGACTGATAGCCAGTGCCAGAATTGTTCACCCCAGGATCCTTTGCGCGGTGGGATATCGCCCCCTTGGAGGTTGGGGATGAAGAGGTTGGAGCTAGCTTGCGCCAAGATGGCCGTTATCGCGGTGGACATTAAGATAGGGAGGTAGAGCCTAAATGGTCGTCGGAAAAGCGAACCGGCAAGACCGTCGAGGACATCGTGGCTGGGATTGGCAGAGCGATGAATAGCGGTGACCGTCTTTAGTGTCAAGACAAATCCCGAGATGATGAAGAAGATGGTTACGCTCGATCGGCCGGAGTGGAGGACTCGTAGGACAGGAAGTTGGAAGATGTACATGTCGGAAGGGGAGGAGCCGTAGCCATTTTTGAGAATCGGCCAGAAGAGGTAGTTGAAGTGGAATATGTACACGATTAGAGCCGCGACGCCGCGGAGGCCGTCGAGATAGGCTGTTTTACTTTGTTTCTTTGGGGTTGAGGTGGCCGGCTTGGCATGCCGGGAGGTAATGAACCGGTGATAGAGGGCCGTTATGTAGCTTGGCAAGAGAAGGGGAACGTAGTTTATTATTGCCGAGAGGAGGAAGAGAACAAGCGAGGACAAGCCGTGTGGCGTGAGTAGATGTCGAAGTCGAAAGGAAAGACTGGTTCGGGGATGATGCTTTTCGGTCGTGATCTCGCCAAGGTCCAACTCCTCGTCGACCTCAAATGTTGAAGTGGACGAAGAGGACGGCGTCGACGGGTAGGAGTCGTGGTTTGGTTGACTGGTTATGCCGCCAAGCAGCGCGTATGCTGCGCTGGACCCGGACCGCCGCCAGCTAGAGAGAAAACGCGACATCGCTGAAGATAACGACCTCGATTCACCTCGGCTGATGAAAAAAGGTTGCGAAAACAAAGTGAAAAGAAAAAGAATGGACAATGGCTTAACATTCCACCAGATCAAAAGATGCAAAACATGAGATGAGAGGAAAAGGGGAAAAGGTCGAGGGAAACTCTACCAATTCCAGAACAGTCACGCATCTCGTATCTGGGTTGGGTGAGCCCCTCGACACTATCGAAATTGCCATGCAGTCGAACCCTGACCCTGATGCACAACATCCACTTTGGTGCATTATTAGTGGTGGCCGCTTCAGCCTCCCGGCGTTAGCACGCTAGGAAGGGTGGAAGGATGGCGGTTTTGGGCCTTTGGTGGGCCTTTGGTGGGCCTTTGGTGGGGTGGCGTCGGCATTATTGGCGACTTGAGCTGAATTCGGACTCGCGTCATGCAATTGGCAAGGGGGTGATCAGCGTCAAGCTCACAGCTGAGGATAAGGGCCATGAAAGGGGTGGGGGTGTGCAGCATTTGAATCACACTGTTGGTTTCGGCGATATAAAGCCCGATGAGGAAGACTGCGGGGGTCCCTGGAGGTTGATATTTTCACAGTGAGTCCTGATGTTGATAGTCAGGCCAGAAGTTAACGCTGTCACAGCCAGAACTGACACATGGAATCAGGCGTATGTAGATACCATTCCGATCAGTTAACTAGGATGTCATCTGCGACACAGCGGTTAACAGCAACAAAATACAGGCACGCCCTGTGGGCTCTACTCCGTAATAGGATCCTACGCCGGGTAGTAGGTGGCCTTGGCAGTATACCAAAGTACCGTGACAGTAACGTAACTTTGCTAAATTGACAAAGAACAAGAGAATTATGGACTCGTTGAGATCCAAAGGCTATAGCATAAAATACGGTATTTTAATAGAAGACTTGTTAAAACTGCGAAGTCTTTGCAGCTTGAAAGCCCAATGTTTGTAAAATGTTTGTAAAATGATTGAAGTATAAGGAAAGTGGGGTTGGAAGGTATGTATTGCCTTTTAAGTGGAGCCCCACAGGATGTGTCCTTATTTTGTTGCTGTTCACGGTCAAAGAGATAGCCGAGGTCTTTTCCCAAGACGAGAACCCTTCTACAATTCTTGGCATTAACTTCAAGAAGCAAAAGAAATCTTCCAAAATCGATACTAATTAGTACCTCAAAACCCTGGGCTTCCCCTGACGTAAGGCACCCACGACAAAATAGCCATCATCATCATGAGTCTCCGTTTATATTCTTTCACCCCGTCAATCTTCATGCTAATTCAGTCCTCGACCAGCGTTAACCGCCCAGCAAAGGACGGAGTCAGAGGCATGGGAGCAGAGATATTGGAGAACGGTAAACCCGGGTCAAGGAATAACGAGGCAAATATTACGGGGGCAGCAAAAAGTGCTTCTTCAAAGGAGGAATCCGTCGCGAACAAGTGGTCAGAGGCAGTTCAAGGATATGCGGCGCATGTGCCGGTCATGTTGATTGGTAATCAATTCCCCATGTCTATTGAAGGTCGAGCAAGGGCTCGCCCGAAATTAGCCTTTCATGGTGTTCATCATACTACAAGACATGGTCACTCTTTGAGCCAAGGAATCCTAACCGTTCTTGTCTCAAATTGGCTACTACCTCGTGACACTTGGTCCATCCTTTGTATTTTTTATATCCTTTGCCTCTTCGCCTTCTCTCACAGGCCACTTATAAGTGACTTATCTAAAAACAATGCAAAACCTATCCCACGCTGTCTTTCAACTTCTCAAAGTGGTCTTTGATCTGACCTCACTGCATCCACAGCATATCTAGCAACTCATCGTACCCAGCTCCCAAAGACCCTTTTACCTCTTACTGACCAAAGCCTCAACCTTATCCGTAATATCCGGCATGGGAAACAACCGCCTCGGGCCAGCAACAGTCCCCTCCACCCAAGGGAAATCAAAAATACCAAAAACCACAAAGATTCTCCCGCCATGTTTGGTATTCGGCCCAATCTGCACCGTAGCGACCCCGATCGCCGCTGCCGGGTCAATCAGGGGCCCAGTGGGGTTCGGCACCGTACCCAGATACTCTGCCTTTTTCCACGATTTATCCTTTGATCGGAGGACTTGTGTGCCTGATGCCCATGAGGATATGAGTAGGATTTTGCCGCCGTATTTTGGGGGCATATAGATGGCGTCTGTGTCGTCGTAGAGCACGTTAGGGGAAATGGGGACATTGATTGGGATTCCTTTTGGTAGGCGGGTATCGAAGCGGTAGAGTTGGCCGTCGCCGTCTACTGAGAGGAGGATGTTCTTGTTGGGCACTTGGGCGAGACCACCGAAACCCCATTGGGTAGTTGGTGGCATAGGTGGAGGAGGCAGGTACCACGGTTTGATGGCTTTGCCTTTTGGGTCGGCGCGAAGGATTGTGCCCGGGAATGTGCCGACCACGTAGGTATTTCCTTGGGGATCAGTCTCGACATCCTGGAAGCCGCCGTATTTCTCGTTTGTGATCTTGGAAATGTTTAGAGTCCAGAGGATCTTGTCCGTGTCGGGGTTGTATTTCATGAGTAGATGGGTGCCGGAGACGTCGACGCCGAATGCGTCGGGTACCCATTGTGCGCCGGGGTCGGTGAGGATCGTGTAGAGGTTTGTGTAGGGGTCCCAGGCTACGCCGCCTATATGGTATGTTCCTGTGTGTGAGACGCCAGGGTACTCGTGGATTGTTTTCATGGTTGAGGTGTATGGGTCATAGACGGGGACGGTGGCGTTGAAGACCGCCCCGATGAGGAGGAGACAGCGGTGGGCGTCAAAGTCCATGTTCTCGGGGTAGAGCTGGTATTGGTCTATCACGAAGTCGCCTTTGGGGAAGGGGGGACATTCTTTCTTAGTATGGGTCCCATGACGCGAGGAAAGAGACGTTGCGGCTACGATGCTGGCGGAGGCCAGGGCGAGTAGGGGAGCGAAGTGGACCATCATAATGGTGGTGGTAGGGAGTGTGATTGTGTGATGGTTGTGTGTAAAATAAAGAGTCAAGCTGAATGATGAAGCGATGCTAACGCGAGTATTTCTATACTTCTCAGGTCAGGTACGGGTCCCGCGGGCCACGACCTTAATAATGATTTACTGAGTATGAGTCCGAGGTGCGGTCGAAACATGTCCGCATTTGGGCATGTCGGCTTGAGGCATGCATGGTAACACGGCTTTGTCAGCGAGCAAAGCATAAAATGCGACCCTCATGTGAGCACTGCCGCCGGAGCTGGAACCCGGACGAATGGGGATAAGGTGCTGATATGATGATGAGTAACCAATGTGGACGTGAAGAGTTCTTGGACCCAAAATCAGCTCTGCCGTGCGCGGCTCTTTGGCGTTTGTGGCCATCAATAGTGGTTACGAGATCCTGTGATGTAACGCTTTTTTTTGGATTGGGCCTTACTTGAAGGCGGTTGGGAGTTTGAAGGCGCTGTAACCTGTGTAACCAGCATGCAAGTCCGCACATTATCGATTCTGATGCATGGACTTTTGCTAAGTATCAATCGAGAATGCAACCCCCGCCCGGCAGATAGGATTGAAGTTCAAGGTACTGAGACCATAGCAAGATGTTGAAATTCGTTTCAGCTCTCTCACTCTGGCATAAACTGTCTCACGAAACAAGAAACATTACCCGGCTGGACGACTGAAGGTGATGCAGTCCTTGCACCGCATGGTGGCTCGTTTACATATATGTACCAACCGGATCATAGTCGTCCCAGCTTGTCACCAGGTTTTCTTTATTTCCCCAAGAAATGGTCTTGTTCCCATACTCCCTCGCCAGCCGGAACAAGGTGACGGCAAGCTGCTCAGCGCCAACCGACATGCTTCGCGCCCCGTCTGAAGCCATAAGTAGAGCTACCACATCGGTGTAGCCGTCAAACGCCCCTTCGTCAAACTCATGCATCGCTAACCATTTAGGTTGGGCCTTGGCATTCGCTCCGCCTGCTCTCATGGTATTGTCAAACCTGCTTGTCCGACGCCAGCCTTTCATCACCGAGATGTCGTTGATGTACGTGGTTCGGTACCATTTGTTGAATGTCTCATCAGAGATCTTGCGATCCTGCGTGATGGACTCTGATACGAGAACCGGTCCGCGGTCTGCCATAATATCAGCGTTGCTGTTCCTGGCTACGTGGGTTGATAGTGACGTATACATACCCTCTGTGGCAGTCGGGCTCTTCCATGCGTCAATCGTCGGTCCAACGACGGCTTGAAACTCGACAAATTTTGTTATTGGGCCGCCCTCGGGCAATGACGGATGTGATATTGAAACATTCATGTACACCGGGTCGTTGAAGTCGGCGATGTCGTTGTACCGGTACACCACGAGGAATGGCCATGGGTGAGCTGGGTCCACGGCCTGGTAACGGAATCCGGCGTCGATTGCCCCTGGCTTGGCGTTGATCCAGTCCGGTGTGTGAACGTTCTCGTACCACTTGACATAGTCTGCGTAGGGGAGAACATTCGGAGTTGCCACTCGGGAGTTGACCCAGAAGATGCCTGGGTTGGAAGCTAGAGTCATGACCTCGATTAAGGAGCAGATTTGGAAATCTTGGAATGAGTGAAAATCACGGTTCATAACGGTGGTTTGCGTTTGACTGATGCCATATCCTTATACCAGTTTATCCTACTCCATATGACAAGATATGCCCCATATTAGCCGTAATCGGGATCTTACTGATATATGGTTCCAGCTTACCGGATGAGATCCCAGAGAGGGGTTTCACGGCAGTTCAAGTATCACAGCCGGGACTTGTGTAACTGCAGTGATGCCATTGGGGAAAGCGATGGTACCGTGACAAAGACACTCTCATGCTGGACAGAGCAAGGTTGTAGATTACCAGGAACGTGAGAGTGGCGTGAATAGAATGTGGCTGGTATGCTGTTAAGGAATCCCACGAATTGTGGTGGCACTCACTAACAACTACGCGATGACTCTGCTGGACTTAGCCACGAACGTGCGTGAGATAACATCATAACAACCAAACAACCGGGAACTGTGTAACCCTTTTAAGGAATGTTACCCAGAAAACGAGCAGGCAATCAACGGCCTGGTGCTCAAGGGCCTTGATCTGCACTCCGAAAGACTGCTTCATGTCCTGCATTGGCCCTTACCTGAACTCGACTGGGAGAAACAAGCACGAGCTGAGGCTTCCCACGGCTGGCGAGTGAAGCACAAAAAATTGTCAGGATTTACCCCGGCACCGGACAGCCGATGTCAAACGGCTCGGTTCCCCGGATTTCGGCCGGTTGGCTCAACCCCCACGACTCGTACCCAGCTCTTGCCCAGTCAATGAGCAGAGTTCAACTCTTCACCAACCATCAACATCAGACGGAAAATCCTAATACCGCCGGCTTCCATCTCACATCTTCAAACCCTGAGCGTGATATGACTCATTTCCTTTCTTGAAATTTGACCTTACTCCCATTTCTCGCACATCACCCCTCATTTTTGGCTCTTGGTATTATCTTACTCCCCAACCATCATGTCTCGATCAAGAACCATCAACCCCGGCATCAGCACATGAAACTAACGTTTGGGTTAACTCGACAAACAATGAAGTCGCCAATACATTACGCCGCGCGAATGCTCAGCTTCATGGAGCGAACCGACTTCCCAACAAGCTGGTGGGGCGCCTACACGGCGAGCATTCCCCTCGGCGACCGATACA